>ML818319.1:180455-215767 GCA_009831015.1 Picea engelmannii | reverse complement strand
ACACAATAATTTCATGAGGAAACCCATAAAGGGAAAAACCTCTTCTTCTTCTTCTTTTAAATGTAAGGCAAGAACCAACTTCTCTTTACATTATATTTTATCTGAACAACTTCTCAGATGAGGCTGCAACCTCCATTTGTTCAGCACCAACTGAGAAACAACTCCTACTACTTGAATGTAAACTTCAACTTGCAATGAGTCTATCAGTCTCCCTATCTCCTCCCTTATGTTCAAGTACCAACCTCTAGACTTTAAGCAATAACAATCTCATTCAAAGTAATCATAAAAAATAATTCATTGTCAAAATACATTCAATACCACCTCTGTTTGTTCTCTAATTAATTTAATCTTGCAACTATGTCTTGAAAATCATCTCTGTCAAAACAAAAACTAGTCTGCAAATTAATTCTAGTCTATAATACAATTTTGTTTTTGAAGACTCTGTAACTCAATCTTTGAAATTCATGAACATACTTATACATAATGATTTCAATGAACTCTGCAATTTTTTAAGACAAGACCTTTGACACTTATATAATCATAACATACCTATGAATATCCTCTGTAATTAATTTACCCTCAATGTCATAATCAAACTCTGCACAAATGCCATCTTTGCATATCTACCTCAATCTTCTCTGCCTCAATATTCTCTCCCTTCATCGTCTCCGTATATATTTTACTCTATTCATTTTAAATTACAGAGATACAATACGTTTTTTCTTACAGCTCTTGCTTCGATGTCTCTTTTATGTCTAACACACTCTACACTCATAGCAGGTGTGCTATCAATATATAACAATTTGAATCCCCTTCAAGTGTTAGTTTCAATATCTGTAACTAATTATAACAGTACAAACTTCCCTTCGATTTAGGTGGATGAATGATCTACTCTGTTAACACGTAAAGCACAACTACCCTTCGTTTAGGTTCATCAAAGCATCTACACTGTTGAAATATAACTGTTGGATTTATTGACTTAAGCCTTTAGGTGCTTTGTAGTATTCCTTTACACCAACACATGACTTCATCCTTAGGCTATGTAAGCCCTCATCGCACTGAGAAACACTGATGTTCTATACGACATATTTGAACTCCGATGCAATCACATAGGAACACATATCTAAGTAGTCACATCCATCGAAGTCCTGGAGATTTGTTTTTTCAAACGCTTGTTCACACAAAGCTTTGTATATGCATTGTTTGATCTTCATCGCTCACGCCTGTATAAATATTAACCACATATTTGTTTGTAATTTTAACGTTGGAATTTGTTTGTAGTTTTAAAACTGGAAGCGAACCCACTATATACATTTATCCATTCAACATTTTGGCAATACATGTAGTCATTTAACATATGCATCAAATATGGTAGCAATTGAACCCACTATACGTCCAAGATGGTAGAAATGGTAGTAACTAAACCTCTGTTAGAAGTGTGTTGAAGTTGTAGCAGTGGTAGTAACTAAACCTCTACCAAAAGTGCCTTTGCCAGAAGTGCGCTGAAGTTTCCATCAATGACAACTACAACTACATCTGCCTTGTTTATACACTTGTATGTTGCATGCAAACAAATTCCATTATGCTAACAAAATCTCTGTTAAAAATGCAAATGTTCTGCCTCTGCCAGAAGTGCCTCTACCATAACAATAATGCCAACACAGTTGAGTAATGTTTATTCCATCCAGAGTCCTACTTTGTTAAGGGTATATTTACAAATTTGCCTCTTGGAATGTCATTTTGATTACATTGAATATCAACACATTCCTATATGTATAAATACATTAACAAATGCATTGGCCAATTATGTGTTAGATATACATTTGAGACATTTATAAAATCCAATCACACTTTGTACATAAAACAAGTAAGTCGGTAGAAGCCTTATATTTATATAATGATAAACGTTTACAAAAAGTGATTTTGTCTGAAGACCAAAATATAAAAAATGTGAAGCTCATAGCTTCATGTAAAAGAGCATCAAGGATGTTTCTCGCTATAACAAGCAAATCCTGTGCTACTCTATGGACCATTCGACCGATGGATGCGGATATGCCCATTGTGTGGCATTGATAATGCCTAGGGAGCTCATCCATTGTGGAATATGGGACATGCATGGTCATCCCCTCCAAGTTTTGTTCTATGACCTCTAGATATGTGGTAGCTACTCCTACTACAACAACTCTCTCTCCTCGCTTCTAGATCGGGGATGAACTTGGAGGAAGATAAGGTCCCACATCTTCATTTTTGAAGAGCACTCGATTAGTCATCGGATAAATAACACAAAAAACATTTTATATCATTAAAAATAAAAAATAAAAACATTATATAAACAAAATTTACTTCTGACCTATGTCCCCCCATTGGGAACCTTCGGGAAGATATAGGTTTGGATCTCCATAGAAATATACCTTGGCATATGCATAATATATATCCATGAGTAGCTGAGTCCTCATACATTGGAAGAATACATCATCATATCTAACAATGTGACCACCTCCATGTCGAGCCATGAGATCTACCCACCTCTTCATCTTTCGATCCTGTGGAGCGAGTATACCCCACTCCATATGTAAGCATAGGACATGGACCCTCTTAAGGAATAAGGATACCAAAATAGACCCATATCCAAATTGTTTTAACCCACCACTTCTGCACTTGGTAAGTTGTTTCTTCATGCTTTTTAGGACCCCTTCACACCAGTTGAAGACTCTAGGCCCCATACATTCTAGTGCATACTGAAAATGGCTCTGTAAATCCATGTGGGGAGCTGCACTCCATTCCATGTGAGTAATAGTATAGAGGATAGTCCGCAAAGGAAAATCTCAGACATCCCTGATAGCCACCTTACCGCTATGTTTTTCGGTACCCGACACACAATGATTACTGACGTAGTAGTTCATAGGATCACCTCCACCCCTGCTACTTGTAAGTGTCTCCCATGAACCATGGCAAGATAGTCTTGACATGAAATAGATATCCTCTATATCTATGGTGAGTGTGTGGGTGCCCACATGAAATGTCTACTCATTCACATCCCACATGTGAACCAAGTAATCCAGTAGTCTCAATTGGGCCCTCATACGCTGAATCTTGAAGAACTTTAGTAACCCACACTGTCAGAGAGCCATAACTATTCCCGTTTCATTCTCGACGAAGTAATATTCTTCTTTTTTTTCTCGTTCACTCCACTCCAACATCTTAACCATGGAAAGCCTGCCAAGGAACGATAAGATGAGATTAGAAATATACTTTTCTTTCCTGGGGTTTTTCCCTTGTTGGGTTCAACTTTTTTAATTTTGGGTTGTGGTCGTCGTAGGCCTGTGCATTCGCACAGTAAAACGTCGTCACACCCTACCTATAGGGTCACCTATGACGATCCTAGATCATTGTGGTTCCCTATATAGTGCACGTACGACGACCTCAACGCATGGGTAACCCCTAAAAAAGAAACCCAAAGCATAAATTTAACCAATGAAAAACAATTTTGAAACCATGCAAAGATGAAGGATAAAGAGATTACCTCTTTTTCAGGGACTATTCGGGAAATGATCCATCGTGCACTACGTAATCAACAGTTGAAAATCGAGGTGAAAAAGGGCTTTGGAGCAATTTTTGGGCAAGGTTACAAATGAAATGGTAAAATGTGTTTTGTTACCTATTTTATTGACTTTTATCACTTTTCATTTGCATATTATATTATTTTTATGCCTTATCAAAACCCTAAAGTCCTAACAACTTTAGAAGTGTGTTGAGCCCAAGATATGATCATTTTCATGACATTATTATACACTTTTTTCCATATGTACATATGCATTTTTGTCTTTCAAAGGATATTTTTGAAGAATTTTATGATAAAATGATATAATCGGCATGAGGGAAAAACACACCATGTTTCTTGGTCTAGCACTTGATCCAACACTTGATCCAACACTCATTCTGGTACTCGATCCGACACTCGTTCCAACACCCAGTATTGCACAAAAATGCAAGGCGAGTTGGCAGTTATGGTATTGGAGGCTAGTGATGGACAAATCAAGCACATCGTTTTTGTTTGTCATCGCCCCCTCCAGCTACTCAGCTCAAGACAACTCGATTTCAGGGAGATTATTGGTTTCCTCCGTTTTGTTAGTTATGGACGCATTTATTGTAAATTGTCGAATTTAGAGGTGGTTCGACCCTCCTGTGGTCGACCACCTGGGTTGTAAACCTATAAATACTACCAAGATGATCATTAGATTTTTAACCAAGTAGAATAGCCATCAGATTGGAGATAAACGCGTTGTACTATGTTTTTCATTTTTCACATTGCCAGAATAGTGCCAGAACTACGTTTTTGACTTTCATGGTGAATTCGACCTGTTGACGTTCGTGGTGTGCTTGTAGATGGTAGCCATGACTTGCTAGGGGGCCCACCAACATTCTGGTGATGATTAGTGTGTTGTTTATACATTTCATAATTTAAATGGTCTTTTATTTCCTGTACATGCATGTTTTATGTTTTAATTAGCTAGCTGTGATTTAATTGTTTTATTGTTCTTTTGCAGGTTAGTGTGATGAGTTATGTTAGCATGAATTAGTTTTGTAGGCTAGGGATAGAATTGCAAGTCTCTACACTAATCCCATATGCATCTAGATATCAGATTACACTTTTATTTATGATCTTACAATCAAGTTTAAAACAGAGTTGTTTTTAGAATAACACAGAGTTCTATTTGGGTTTCATTTGACAGGGATCTTTGATGGATGGATAGATTTAATTCTAGTTCTTAATCATAGTTTCCTTGTATTAGTTTTAGATAGAATTCATTTGTTTATTTGTTGGTTAATTGTTAATTTACTTTTTAATAAGCATAGTTTAATTTCTGTTTTTAATTCATTTTCTTATCATAGCTTGAATGATTAAAATAGACATAGTATAGTTTTATTTCACGCAATTTCCTTTCATATATTAAAATGCAATTAAATTCCTTAGTTAGATAATGATGATCTCATTATGATGTTAATGGTTTGTACATGAATATGCAGGGTATTTAACATTACTTTTATCATGGCTAAGTTTGTATTGGACTGTTTACTTCACACCTTTCATTTTTCCATTGAAATTAGTATTGAGCTTATACCATTAGAATTGTCCTTTGTTGTCAAGTGTTATCGAGATATCATCTGTCACCACCAAAGGAATTCACACAACCAACCTAATTATATTTGAGTGTTTCATAGATTAAAGATAGTTTCTTGCTTTCGTAGATTAGAAGAGATAGTTTCTTGTTTTCATAAGTTTAGTTGGTAGTCTTGCTTGCTTTCAATATGATAGATTTCCTTTCATGCATTGCATTGAGCATTTAGATTTCCTTTCACGCATTAGAAATAGTTTTGCAGTAGAAATTTAGTTCATTTTCCTCTTAGGCTAGGTATTTGTTCAATGAGAAGTATTTGCTTACCTGTTTATTTGCTTTAGTAGGATAGATGGTTGTCTTTGCTTACTTGTCTTTTGCTTTAGTAGGTTAGTTAGGTGTCTTTGCTTACTTGTCTATTTTCTTTAATAGGTTAGATAGGTGATTTTGCTTACTTTCTTATTTAATTGCTTTCATAAGGTAGTTTCTCATTGAATGTAGGTTGGCAAGTTAAAAGTAGTTTTCTTTCATCATTTGCTTAATATGCTTAGTAGTTTACCTTTGCTTACTGTCATGAACTAGGTTTATTTGAATAGGGTTTTTACTTGCTTTGTTAGGAACTATCCATCGATCCTTGGCCCAAAAGTACTTAGGTTACCTAGTTTCAAGTTGCTTAGTAGGGTTTGCTCATTAGATAGGTTTTCTTGAGTAGATTAGCCTTAGATAGCTGCCTTCCTTAGTTAGACTATACTCCTACCAACCTTCTACCTTTGGCATATATTTTTCTACAACTCTAAGTTTACTTACCCTGGGTTGACAATTTAATTGAGGGTAGTTTAGTTTCTTTTTTAGTACATATAAATCACCTAACAAAGTGATTGATTTTTGCAGATTGAAAAGTCTATAGGTGAGACGTTGGAACAAGGGTCCTCTTTTTTGGTTTGTTTTTATATATTTGTCGCATGTACATATCCATTTAGGTTTTTTCAGAAAAAAAACCGAGAAGAGTCTTATTTATTTCTCACACTCATGAAACCATGAGAATGTAATCGAGTAGTATTTTATCATTTTTTCGAACTCGTAATGGTGACATGAAAAACGAAATCTATGGAGTATCCTTTAAGCTCTTTTCAATATCCATAAACATGAAAAGATGGTCGAGAAGCCTTGTTCTTTTCACGCTCATAAAAGTATTTGAAGAAAACATACGATGAGCTATAGGTTATCACTTTTTTTGTCTCGTTATATTAATTTACAAAAAATAACCTTATGGATTTCTCTTTAAGTGTTTTTCAGACTCTCTAAAATTGAAAAACCCCTGAGTTTTCTTTCCTTGGACTCATTAAACAAACATCAAAAGACCCATATGATATCGAACCACTTCTTCTTAGGGTTCGTTAAACATACTCCGAGGGACTCGTCTGAAGGATGAGATTACATCAACAAACATATGTTATCCTCCTCAAGTTTGCGTAAAAATAAAGAGGTACTCACCAGAAATGGTGGGGGAGAATCGAGAAATAAATGTCTCTCTCTATTCGTGTTAGTGGTAGTAATAGTTTCTCTTGAACATGACACCCCCCTTCATCATTATTTTCATGTTGGGAAATCCATTTGTCTCTCGTTTGACCATCGACGAGTTCATATGTTGGGTTCTCCTTGAGTCAATGTCGCCAAGAACATTTTCATGTCATTTATATGTTCAAGAAAATTCCAACCTAAACGAGCCTTCTATTTAGTTTTCCATCTGAACTTATAAATTTTCTACCATGTTGGCCTTCCTTGTGTTAGCTCGGAATCCCTTCATATTCTGATCTACCTAAAATCTGTTACGTATTTTGTGTCATTGATGAGGGATGCATCAAGGCCCTCCTATGACGAGTCTTTTCCTGTCGAATTCAACACATTATCTGAGAACAATACTTAGAAATAATTCAATACCTTAGAGCATGCATGCCTCAATGGCAGGTCTCTTCTCTTTCAACAGTGGGTTCACATCATTGAACCCTGATTGGAATATTATATTGAGTGTTTGCCTTCAACTCAATTATTCAAATTTTTTGGATTGCACTGGGGTACCTTGGGAGTCATTAACATCAATGGTGATTTCCCTCGCACTTGTTAACGGTTTTCATTAATGATAGGTAATCAAGTGGTTTCTACCATGTTTGACTTCAGCACCTATAATCACATGGCTAGATTTGTACTTAGAGATGATGGAAATGAATACCCTGGATCTTATCACTTTGGTCCAGGTTGCGACAGAGTATTCATGATTTGTATTGACACATAGATCCACTTTTTATGTCTCGTAGCCATGTTTGAATTTGAATTCTTTTTAGAGCATTGTTGGCACAGGGGCAGACCCAGGGTTCAACTCCAAGAGCGCACCAACAAGAACAAACTATTGGCCCTTTCGAAAACACCTACGAAGTAGATGAAGTCTTACCCGAAGTAGTTATGGGGGGGTTGCAGGACATAGATGTCTACAACCAAAGGGAAGATCAAGTGGATTTAACACAAGAATAACACAACATTCATATACTTATCAACTTAGATCTATTCTTCACATCTACTTATCAGATCTGAAACAGTAATGATCACAAAATATCAATGACAGAGATAAAATACCACTCACACACAATGCAAGATCTACGTGGTTCACCCTCTCTCTAGGGATACGTCCACAAAATCATGCTATAATATACTAAGGTATAGGATATTATTCTTGTCTACACTCTTAGATAACAGATCTTATTTCTTCTCCTCTCTTTCTCTCCCCTCCCTACACACCCAGCTGCAGGGTTAATCTTCACACCCAGCTGAAGATCTTACAATACCAAAAGGCTCTCACTCTTAGCACTTCTCTCTCACACAATAAAAATCACTCATGACAACAATACCACTAGATTGAAAATAATACCATACCAACCCAAACTAGGTCCTTATGACCTCTATTTATACATTACAATAGCTCACCAACATCCTTAGGCTGAAACCTAAGTGTCCAAAACCCTAGGTGTCTAAAAACCTAGGTCAACTTGACCCGTATTTTCAGGGCTTCTCCAACCTGTCTTTCCTTCCTTATCATGCGGGGCTCCAAAGAATCAAATGGTGGCTTTTCCTGCTTGCTGAGTTGTCTGTGATCCTTCTTTCTTACTTATCTATCATCCCCGATCTCCTTGTCCAACGACTTACTTCAATCCATCTTTTCTGCTCTTTTTCCCTTCGACCCAGTAATAGTCACTGTGTCTTCTGCAAAGTTCGCATTCTCCCTTTTCTTCCTCTATATTCACATACTTCCATAACCAAGGGCCAACAGGCCCCCAACACTCACATGTGGCTCATTCTGAGGCACTTCAGATCTGAGCTTCCTGTTTTACTTCAACTCCAGACTGTGTAGTGTAGCCTCTACTTTATGCTCAATGCCTCCTCTTTCTCCCTTGTGCAGACTGTCTTCTCTATGTATGGCACTCCATTTCAACTGCACCTGGTACCTATACCCTTTTATTTATGATTCTATTGAGAGATGCGAGGCAACTGGTTGTCATAATACAACTTCATCCGGCTTCCATTCACCAAACCTTCCTTCAATTATCCATTCAACGTTTTCAATTGTGCATCTCCTCCCTCTGTAACATAAGCGATCTCGTATGGCCCTAGCCAATGCATTTTGAACTTCCTAGGATTTTTTATGAACTTGTTGTCATATACCAGTACTAGATCACCTTATTTGAATGCCTTCTTCCTGATGTGCCTGTCATGCTAGGTCTTCTCTCTTTCCTTCTGTACCTGTTGATGGAATCCTGCAATAAATTTGTCTTCCTCCAATTCAACCAACTCTACAAGCCTCTCTTGAATAGCGCCAGGGTCATCCATATCTGTAAAGGCAACAATTCTTAGGCTTGGTACCAGATATTCCATTGGAACAAGAGCTTCAAGACCATATACCAACTTGAAGGGGGTCTGCATTGTCATCTTCTTGCAAGTGGTTCTATAGGCCCATAATACTGTTGGTACTATTAGATCCCAATAATCCATGTTCACACTACAAATCTTGGTTAGTGTTGTTTCCAAAATCTTGTTGAATGCTTCAACTGTCCCATTTTCTTGTGGATGGTAAGGTGTACTCTTTTGATGGTGGACTACAAATTCTTCAGTCAGGGCTTCAACTGTCTTATTAATGAAATGTGTTCATTGATCACTCATAAGGATTTTTGGGCATCCAAACCTAGTTATGATGTCATCAAATATGAAGTGCACAGCTATAGTTGCACTACAGTCCTTAACTGCTCTTTCTTCAGCCCATCTAGTCAAGTACTTTGTCACAGTAATTATGTACCTTGCTCCTGTGCCCTTTCCTAGTGGGTTTATAGGTCCAACAAGGTCAATGACCCATTTCTCAAATGCTTGTAGGGTCATTTGTGGTGTCAATGGAATTTCAACTCTTCTGGATGGTTTCCCAACTCTTTGGCATACATCGCAGGCTCTGGAATAGTCTTTAGCATATCTGTGTAAGGTAGGCCACCAAAGGCCAACTCTAAGAACCTTCTATGCAGCTGATTTTCCTGCATAATGTCCTCCTGTGATGCCTTCATGAGATTTTTCAAGGATCAGTGGTCGTTCTACCTCCATAGAACACCTTCTCAATATCTCATCAGGTCCCATCTTGTATAGATGTCCGGCTATAAGTGAGAAGTCTACAACGTGCATGACTAGTTGTTTCTTCTGAGGAATTGTGTACTCACTAGGTTCCATTTCTGTTGATAGAAACTGGACTATATCTAGAAAGTGGTCATAGATATTTCTAATGGCCAATAGTTGTGCATCTGGTAGTGCATCCTCCAAACTGGTTGGCTCTTCTCCATGTTCCAACCTCGACAAGTGGTCAGTACCTTTTTTCATTCTCCCTGGCTTTACTATGATCTCAAAATCATATTCCTGAAATAGCAGAAGCCATATGCATATCCTTCCCCCCAACATTGGCTTGTTGATTAGGTATTTCAGTTCGGAGTGATCGGTAAACATTTTAAAGTTCCCTCCCAGCAAGTAGTGGCAAAAATTTTGCAACACATACACCATGGCTAACCCTTCTCGCTCAGTGGTGGTGTTATTAATTTTAGCAGTTGATAGCTTCCTTCTAGAAAAGGCTAACAGATGGTCAATATATCCTCCTCTCAGTTGTTCTAACACAACTGTTCTAACACAACTCCTAAAGTAATGGAAATCGCATCGACATGCACATGAAACTCCTTGGTCCAATCTATGAAAACCAGAATATGCGCAGTAACCATTTTCTGTTTCAGTGTGTCGAAACTCTGTTGGCATTCTTTTGTCCAACTAAACTGACAATCCTTCTTTAACATCTTCTCCATGGGTTTTGTAATTTGAGCATATCCCTTAATGAAAATTTTGTAATATCCTATGTGTCCCAACGTAGTGCGCAACTGTTTAACTGAAGTAGGATGGGGTAGATCAACTATAATGGCAATCTTGGATGGATCTACTAGGAAGCCTTTCTTGCATACAATATGACCTAACAACACTCCAAATGGTGAAAATAAAATACATTTCTTCAGGTTCAAATCAATTTGACACTGCCTGCATTTATCCAACATTAGCCTTAGACATTCAATATGATTCTTCAATAGACTAAAAACAGTCCAATGATCAAAATATGCTTCTAGAAATTTATGCAGTAATTCCTGGAATGCTTCGACCACCACCCTGGAGAAGATGTTTGGGGCATTCTTCAATCCGAATGGAATTAATGTGTATTGTTAGGATCCCCATTATGTTGCAAATGTGGTCTTATGGCGATCTTCCTTGGCAATCTAGATCTGATGGTATCATGAAAATCCATCTGTAAAAGAATATACTTCCTAGCCTTCTACATTATCTAACACTTCATCAGTGAATGGTGTAGGGAAGGGATCATGTAAAAATGAATCATTCATCTTCTTGAGATATACGCATATCCTGATATCTCATGTCTTCTTGTCTTGTACCACCATAGGGCTAATCCACTCTGACTCTTCGACAGGTTCTATGATTCCTACTTTCAACATTCTGTCAAGATCAATCTTCACGTTTTCCTTATATTTAGGGTTCAGTCTGTAAGGTCTTTGTTTAACTGGTCTTGCATCTGGATTTAAAGGAATCCTCGTCTCTCCCATAGGTCCTTTAATTCCCTTCATATCAGTAAACTTGGTTGGAAACAAGTCCTGATATTCATGCAATAACTCTATAATTTTGTCAATGGTGGTAGCATCCCAGTAATATCCAACATTTGCAAAATTTGGTGTCTTGTTTGTTCCAATATTGACTTTCTTAATCTTGATTGGTTGTCCAATGAATGGCAGCTCAACTCCTGGTCCTTCCACATCTCTCTGGCCTTATGTTTCTGCGATTTTCACCTTCCTCGGATCATCGTCTTCATCAGCATTGATGTTGTAATAGCCTTGTAGTTTCTAGAAAGGTGTAGTCCATTCATCCTCTTCTTGTTCCAAAGGAAGGCTAGATGCTTCCTCGAATACCTTATGTCTCACAATCTGTAATTCTTGATCTACTAAAGTAAATTGGCTTTCAAATAAGAAGGTAGTTACAAAATTCTGAGTCATACCTTCCCAATCCATACTGATGAGGCGTAGCTCTGCTTGGAGGTACCAGTTGATAGGGGTAGTGTCCAATGTGTTAATGAATTTGTGCACCCATTGTTCTTGAGGAATGTTTCTCTATGATTCCTCACAGATTCACACATGGTCCTTTGGTTAGCTTTGACCTGCGTATCGAACTTCGCAGCCTTCTACTTGTGCTGAGAACTGGCCTATCATCAGGGTACAACACTGTACCCAATATGTAATGTTCCTTTTGTGTGCCCCCCACCATATTCCTGGTGTGTCTTTTAGGACCTCATCCATTGCCAATAATTTTTTTTGTATCGGTAAACTTTCTTAAAAGTCCGACAAGAAGGTTTCTAAAGGATTCAGACCATCAAAGGTGGGCAATTTGCTTACTGTTGTGCCAATCCAATGAACTTCTCTGGTTAATCTAGCACATATTCTTGTAGATACTTCATACATCTTGTTCTGCCAATTCTCCAATGCTTCTTCTAAGTCTGATGAACATGCACTCTCACTTCTCTAGCTTAGGTTCCCATCGGCTGTAGGATTAATGTAGTCCTGTTGTTTGGCTATTAGCTTCTATATGTTTTCTAGTGAATATGTGTGGTATTATTCTCTGATAGGTTATGTGTATTGATGACCTTCAATTACCTCAAAATATGGAAACGTTCTTACTCCATCGATGTCCACAAGGACATGCTTCAATATTCCAAAAGGGCTTACAGCTTGTTGGTTAGCCATCTTAAGCTTGATAGGGGCATAGATCAACTTTGGTTTTTCCCATCAGTGCCCAGGTTTTCTTCATCGTGACATTGACCTCTGACTCTAAGTCGAGGAATACATAATCTATCTCATACTCTCCTATTTGAGCATTCAAATGTAATTACTTATTTGTCCTTCTCTTCTTACTAATTTGGTGTACTTCCCTATTCAGTAAGGGGTCTATCTTCCCTAGCTCATATTGTCTGATTAAATTTTGTAACTTTTGTACAAGGATTTCATCATGAATCAAATTAATATAAGTATATAAAAATTCCATGAGTTTTCTTACCTCTTTTCCTTCTTTTGGCGAAGCAGACTCATAAAATTCCAAAGGCATTCCATATTCTCTCACTTCTGGTCTTGTATTCAATGAAGAGCCTTGGTCATCTATGAATTCTTTTCTGGCTTCCTCAAATATTTATCATTCTTTCTTTGCATCAAACATTTGTGTCTTCTGTGTAGCTTTCCTGATTCCTGAATCTTTTGTATTCTTTCCTTGGGTCAGTCTATATTCTCCTGTAACAACACCTCCTCTTGTTATAACAGTGACTCTAGGGTATTCTCCATGAGGTTCAGCATATATTAGTTTCACTTGCGGGTTCTGCTGAGGTCCTCATATTTCTTGAAGCTTAGCTAGCAACATAGGACAATCTTTTATAACATGGTCAAACGAGCTGCAGTAGTTGCAAGTGGTACAAGGGTTATAACAATCCATTGCAAGGTGTCATGGTTTTGTGCAGTTATAAAACATGATTTGTTCTTGACCTCGACCCATTCCTCCTCCTCGTCCTCTCCCTCTGAATCCACCACGAGGATTGAAGTTTCCTCTCCCAAGAGAGTTATACTGCGTAGTGTTTCCTTCTTGCCTCACTTCGCCTTGAATCTTATATATGTATCTCGACCTTTCATGCCTGAGATCATAAACCCTACAATCCCTATAATCATGTCCTACGGACTTACATAATGTACAGTACAAATTTGTAGGTGTCTGAACATACTTTTGCATGTAGTAGCACTCACCAGGGCGATTATGTTTCTGCATACCTCACACCAAGGTAAGGTGACTTGCTTCAAAGGGCTCGGAGCTCCAAAATCCAAGTATTCATTGAATAGGGGAAAATGTTCCTTGTCATGGCCTTCTAATCTACATCTGACACACCAGATGTCTTCTCTTTTATATTTTCCCTTGTCTTTCTTCATATCTTTGACCTGCAGAGACAAACTAGTTAGCTGACTCAAGATCTGATTCATACTTGAGATGGATTCTCCCATAGGGGTTGATTCTAACTTCATGGTGATGTCTAGCACATCAGAATGTGAAGAAATCTTCTGTTGCATTAGGGGAAATCTGATGTGTGGTAAGAGGGTAGGAATGAACCATTCTTTGTTCTATTCATCTGGGATCTTAAAAGTCAATTGTCCTATTAAGGTTTTGAATCTTTGATCCAATTCCCAAACAGGTTCGACCACCTTCTGCTTGATCTCTTTCAGCTCTGTGATACATTGTGACTCTGAATTGGGTTTCTTGAACTCTACAATCAGTGCATTCTTAATATTATTTAGTGGCTTAGGTTGTTCAAGTACTTGGACAAGCTTCATGTACCAGCTCAGTGCGCGATCCCGTAGAGTGGTACTAAACTGGGCTCTTTTGACAGCTTCGTCAGTGACATTTTTAATATTCCATACGGCTTCACATAGGAACCAGTGTTGATCGGGATATTTAGATCCATCTCCCCTAAAGATAGGAAGCCTCATCTCATCTACCATATATATTACTAGGTTCCTTGTGTTATCAGACAAATCGGTAGGTGTAGACACTAACAAATATCCCTAGATCCACCTAGATCTAGAACAAAACAAGACATGACACGACTCTTTCCCTAAGTTGTAGTCATTGAATCTACTAATAAGAAGGAATGAGTGACATACCTTTATATCGCTTCCTTAGGTCTCTGTTGTTCCCGCTTCTCTCCGGTGCTCTTGTGAAGTCAGGTCCAAGACAACAAAAACCAACCAAAGTGAAGATAGCAAAGTATATTCAATGTCAACCTATGCATATGATCAAGGAGTTATTCTATAAAATAAGAGTGATTTTATGAGAAAGGGACATGTCGTTGTATTATATTAAATGAAAGTAGAAGATACAACCTAATCTCCTTAATGTCGCAAGCTTCCTTTTAGTGACCCTTGGTTCCAACACACACACTTTCTCTGCACTTGCATGAAGAAGATCCAATAACTCTTGATAGACCAAATAAAGTCTTCAAGCTTCTGTCCAAGTAGGGTTCTTCACAAAATTCTTTCACCAATTCTTCATTCAATATTGCTTAACCTTTTCCATGAGAAACCTTTCAATATATAGGAGAAGGAGGGATGGTTACATGGATGAGATGATACCACCAAATCTGAGAAGTCAGTAGGATTCCAACCATGCGAATGCCAACTCATTATCTAGAAGATCCCCTTCTAGAACCTTCATGACCTCTTCTCCTTTCCAAGATTAAAAATAGGTTCGCACCCTATTTATAGAGCATAATGTGAACATTTCGCACCTAAGTGTGGGTGGCCTGTGAGAATGAGGGATTTTCGCATCCTGTAACATAGGCAGCCTGTGAACTCATCTTAAAAATTTGTTTTTTGGAGGAAGATAGCAGTCACTTTTCTCAGGCAAGAAGTCCTTGTGGGAGCCTAAATACAACACTGTAGAGACATCACCGGAGTGACCAAAATAATGTGTAATAGAAGGCCCTCCAAATCATGAGGATGGAATCTGTGACAACCAAAATACTTTGTAAACTGTGTGTGTGTGTCAGAAACCAGGAGCGCACCTAATCAAAAACCTGTAAACAACCAAGCATCTGTAGAATATAATACTAGTTCTGAGGTAGGCATTCCCATGCTCAGATCACAAATGAATGGAATCATAAATGTAAGTCATGGCCACCAATCATTCACCGTGGATCCATGCCATCAAAATGCTACATAGCCACTAGGAATACACTGTAGATCTATGTGAGAAGACTTAAATTAAGACGACATATCCACGTGACATACAAAGTGGATCTATGCACCGACACAAATCATACATACTGCATAGTAGCTTGGATCAAAAAGATGAGACCCGGGGTCTTCAATCCTGTCACTTGAAAGTACGAATCTAGATATGTGATTACATGTGTTGAAGTCGAACATGGTAGAAACCACTTGATTGTCGGGCATTGATGAAAACTATTAACAAGTGCGAGGGAAATCACCATTGATGTCAATGACTCCCAAGGTACTGAAGTACAATCCGAATGAATGCGAATGAATGAGATGAAGTTGATCATTCGACAAAATCTCTCGATCAGGGATCAATGATGTGAAACCTCTGTCAAAAGCGAAGAGACCTGCCATTAAGGCATGTAGGTTCCAAGGTACTCAATGATTTCTAAGTCTCATTTCCAGATAATGAGTTGGAGTCGACGGAACAAGACTCGTCACAGGAGGGCCTTGATGTATCCCCCATCAATGACATGAAATAAGTAACATATTTTGAGGATGAGACAAAGTATGTATACGAGTCAAAATGGACACAGGGAAGGCTGACATAGTAAGAATGGACAACTGCAGATGGCTGACTCAATAGAGGGCTCGTGTGAACTTCTCTTGAACATATGAACGACACAACCAAGGACTTGGCAGCACTGACTCAAAGACGACCCAAGATATGACCTTGTAGAAAGTCAAACGAGAGACAAATGGATTTCCCAACCTGGATTCAAATGACGAATAGGAGGTGTCATGTTCAAGAGCGACACTTACTGCCATTAATATGAATACGAAAACACATCCCTTTCCCAAAATTTCCCCCACCATTTCTGGCGAGTACCTATTTATTTTTACGCAAGCTTGAGGAGGATAACATATGCTTGTTGATTTAATCTCATCTTTCGGACGAGTCCCTCGGAGTATGTTTAACAAACCCTAGGAAGGAGTGGTTCGGTCCCATTTGGGCCTCTCAATGTTTATTTAACGAGTCCAAAGAAAGAAAACTCATGGGTTCTTCATGTTTAGAGAGTCTGAAAAACACTTATAGAGAACTCTCTCAGTTCCTTTTTTGTAAAGTAGTCTGATGAGACTGAAAAAGAGATAAACTATCGCTCAACAAACATTTTCTTCAAATACTTTAATGAGCATGAAAAGAACAAGGTTTCTCGTCAATCTTTTCGTCTTTACAGAGCGTGAAAAGAGCTTAAACGATACTCCTGTGTGTTTGTCATTTTCGTGTTACCATGACGAGTACAAAAAGACGAGAAAAAGTATACTCAATTACGTTCTCATATATTTTTGAGCGCGAGAAAAAATGAAGACTAAGCTCAAGGTTTTTCCTACAAAAACCCTTAAAAAGTAGTCGTACTTGTGACAAAAAGAAAAAACACTTGTACCCCCTCATTCAAACTTCGAAGTTGTTATATCTACAAAAAACCATACTCACAAGGCTATTAGGGCATTCGGTTTTATAAGAAAAGCAATAAAAGTAATATAAAAAATCAATAAAAAATAGTAAAAAGTGAATAAATATGGGTAAAAAGGACTTTTTACTGTTTCATTGTGATTTTGCCAAAAGCTTGTCCAGCATACCTCATTTCCCCCCAAATTTCTTTTCTCTATTGCGGGAGGCACAAGCGATCATTTAGCGAACTGTTTCAGTCAATGAGGTAAGTTCTTGATCTTTTAACTTTTCCATGGTTTATTTTTAGTTTTTATTAGCAATTTTTAAGGTTTTAAATCCATTTTAGGGTCACACCATGCGCTCGAGCATTCTCGCAGGAGGGCCTCGCGGTACCTTTGAGAATATAAGATTCTCACAGGTGGCCTTTAGGGCACCTGTGAGAATATCACATTGTGCCAAAGGCTCACCTGCGAGGGTCGAAGCATGGATTTTAAAGTTAAAGTTTGGTCAATAAAAATTATGCAAAAGTTTGAAACAAGTTGTTGACTCTTCTCTCATGGATATTGTGCAGGTGTTTGACCATCACAATACTGGAGTGGTGAGAAAGAGAACATGAGGAGGATGATGACATTGCTAGGAATGACCTGAGTATAGTCCCTGCCCTCTGGGACTGTGGGCTATTGAAATTCTTCAGGATTCTGGGCATGAGAGCCTAACTGAGATTGTTGGAATACCTGGTCCACATGTGGGATGTGGACCAATAGTTATTTCACGTGGGATTCCATAAGATGACCCTAGATATCGAGGATATCTATTTTCTAATGGGGTTGTCACAACATGGATACCATACTAGCTTGACTAGTGGCCAAGGTGAAAAACTCCCTATGAGTGAGTATTGTCGCCAGTATTGTGTTCCTGAGGCAGAAAGAAGCAAGGGTAAGGTTGCTATTTGGGGGGTCCAATATTTGACCCTGTAGACCATCTTCTTCACTATTGCATGCATGGCTAGGAGTGTGGCTCCACACATGGCTCTCCAGAGCTACTTACAATATTCCATAGAGTGTACAGAGCCTCGTGTCTTCAACTGGTCGGATGCAATTCTCCGCAGTATGAAAAGACAATTGACGAAGTGCAGAAAAGGTTACTTGAAGAAGTTTGGGTATGGATCACTTTTGGTGTCATTATTCCTTGAGAGGGTCCCACTACTGCAACTATAGGTTGATTGGGGTTTACCGGCCCCACAGGATCTGAGGATGTTGAGGTGGTGCAACCTCATGGCTCGACACATAGCTGGGCCTATAATCAAGTACAATGATAAAAATTTTGACTGGTTAAGACCCCAGATGATGATGATTGATGACTACGTGTACGCTGGTTTGGATGTTCGAGGGGATCTGGATTTGGCCCTTCCTGAGGATGCTCAGTGGGGTGATTTAGGTAAGAATTACACATTTTGTTCTTTTTAAATGTTTTTGCAAGTTTTATCATATGAATTTTTTTTATGTTTGTCCAAGAACTAATCAAAAAATATCTTTTTGATGATATATGTGGGGCCATATTGACCTCCAGGAACGTCTCCTATTCAACAATGACAAGAGGTGGCTCAAGTGGTGAGATGGGATGCCGAAGACTACGAGGCAGTGGAGCAGAACATGGAGGGGTTGACCACAGACATCACAAATATTTCTATTGGGGAGATCCCTAGATGTTACCAGTGCCATACTGTGGGCGTGTCCGAGTCTATCAGTCGACTACTTCGTAGGGTAGCCCAAGTAGTTGTGTGTTATTGCGAGCGTCATCCACGATGCTATTTTGTAAAAGCTATGGGCTTCGTATTTTGAGATTTTGGTCCTTGGACATAAATGTTTTGTAAAAACTTTTGATCGTTATATACATATATACAGCTTCTACCAGCTTATTTTGTGTTGTGTGATACATGTGATGTGTGATTGGTTTATAAATGGCCCAAATTTCTATCTAACACATAGTTAGCTAATGCATCAGTCAATGTATTTAGACATCTAGGAATGTGCTGATACTCAATATAATCAAAATAACGTTTCAAGAGGCGAATTCGTAAATATACCCATAATAAAGTAGGACTTCGAATAGCATAGACATTACTTAGTTGTAGTACTACTAGCTGTGAATCGAGTCGTATAAACAGGTGGCGGATACCAAGAACAATAACATCAATCAACAATTCGACGACGACGCTATATTCTACAATATTATTGGTCGCATGACCAAGGCACATACCTCGTAGGCTGATAAGTTCATTTGTAGGTGCGTAAATTGCCCATGTAGCAGAGGCAAGGTTCTGAGTACTACGGCTAGCACCATCGGTGAAGCCAATGTGGGGTAGCGAAGACTCCGACATCTAGAAACCAAGCACAACGTAACATAAGCAGTCGAGGGCAGAGACCAAATAATGAAAAAGCATACTACAGTAATACACAAAAAGTATGATACAATAAAATACAAGCATTCATGCATAGGTGATCTTAGGCATAGTACTTCTTTAAGTACAACCCATTTATGGGTTCACTCAAAGGGATACCGTCATAGTCCACCAACTCGTATGCTCCTTTCTCCAAAACTCATCTGACGATATAAGGACCTTGCCACATAGCTTCAAATTTTCTGGCTCCTAGCATATCTCGATCTTATTCGTAAAGGAGAACCAGATCACCTTCAGAGAAAACGTGTGGCCTGACATGTTTGTCGTATTGGGATTTGACATGTTTCTTCTGGGCTTCTATAACTAGGGTGGCATCGCGACAGGTTTCATCTAATTGCATGAGATACAACAAACGTTCTTCTTCAACAGAAGTGTTTGGGAGAAGTTTGACGGCTAGTTTTAGGGAGGGTATCTCACATTCAATCGGAAATATGACTTCTAGACCATAAACTAACTGGAATGGTGTAAACCCAGTAGCAGACTTAACGAATGTCTGGTAAGCCCACAATGCTGAAAACAACATCGTGTGCCAACTCATTTTGTGAATCCCTATCATTTGTCAAAGCATGGTAATGAGGACCTTGTTTATTGCTTCGACTTGGCCGTTGGCTTGTGGGTAATAGGGTGTTGAGTTTTCATGGTGAAGACCCAACTTTTCAGTGAGTTCAGTCATCATGAAGTTTCTAAAGTGGCTATCGTGATCAGTAATGATAGCCCGAGGAACACCAAAATGAGTAATGATGTGATTGAATATGAATAATGTTGTAGTCCTTCCGATATTGTCGAATGTTGGCATCGCCTCAGCCCATTTCGTAAAATAATATACGGCAACAGTAATGTATCCATGACCTCTGGATGAATGAGGGTGACATGTCATGAAATTGATACCCCATTTTGTAAAAGTACCAACGGAGACCACAGGGTGTAGAGGCATAGGGTGTGATCATATTTTATTGTTGTAGGTTTGGCAAGCGTGGCATTTTTGGACGACAATTATACAATCATTGAATAAAGAAGGACAAAAATACCCTGCTCGTAAGATCTTCTGGGCAATAGCATACCCAGACATGTGACCACTACAGGCTCCAGAATGGCAGTCATTTAGGGCTTTCTCGGCTTCGTCAAATGTGAGGTAACATCAAAAAATGGAGTCAATCCCATGACAATAAAGAGTATCACCGAGGATAATATACTGACGGGCTTGGTAGTGTATTCGACAACAGTCAATGCTGGACAAAGTGGTCCGGAAAGTCTAGGTTTGGAGATATATGATGATATCTCCATACTAAAGGTCATCAAAACTAATCATGAAAAGGGATTCATCACGTAATGAATCAGCTGCTACATTTTCCATCTCAACGCAGGGAAGGTCGCATATCAACTCGACAAACACCAAGGATTTCTTGGACTTAGCGCATTCGAATTCTAAGTCAAACTCCTGGAGTATTACGATCCATTTGGAGTATTTTCCCCCTAGCAGTTGGCATGTAAGAATGTGTTGCATAGGGTTGCAGTTAGAAATTACCGTAGTTTTGCGAGAGAGGATATAGTGCCGGAAACGTTGAACAACTTGGACGGCTACCAAGGCCAGTTTTTAAACATGTAAATACTTGGTTTCGGTAGTCATGAGACTCCAAATCAAGTAATAAATGACATGTTCGTCATGAGAATCATCCTCTTGGATGAGAACCATAGAGATGGTATAGTCTGAGGCTGCGAGGTAAAGGAAATAATCCCGACTGTAATTAGGTGGGAAGAGTAGTGGGGTACGTGTCAAAGACAGTTTCAAGGCTTCAAAATCTTTGTTGGTAGTGGTATCTCATATGAACTCAGAGCCTTTCTTGAGCAGTCGTGTAAATCCAAGATTTAGCTCAACATAGTTTAGGATGAAATGACGGAGAAAGTTTGCCTTCCCTTGCAAACTCTGTAACTGGAGAAGTGAGGAAGGAGGAGGGAGATTGAGAATCACCTTGACCTTCAAAAGATCTACCTTGATCCCTTGACGTGAAACAATAAATCCTAGAAGTCAGTCGGATTCTACACAAAAAACACATTTGTGGGGATTCAAGCATATATGGTAAAACCGACATCGAAGGAAAATGGCGCGGAGGTGTATTGGATGATCTACATGATGCATGGAATAAGCGGGTAAGTCATTGAGATATGGCCGCACAATGTTCATTATATCATGGAAGGTGTAAGACATAACATGCTGAAAATTTGTGCCGACATTCTTTAAACTGAATGGAATTTTCCAATAGGTGAAAGTGCCCCAAGGACAAATAAAACCGGTCTTGTGTTGGTTCACGAGAACGATATTGATTTGATTATATCCGGAGAAACCATCCATCAGAGAGAATATTTCACTTCCGGCACAATCGTCGACGATATGGTCAATGAAGGGGGTAGGAAAGTTGTCTTTAGGACAAGCTTTGTTAATGTCCCTATAATCAATGCACATGCGGATTGTGCCTTGTTTCTTGTCGATCGGAACAAGATTGGAAACCCAGTCAGTTAGAGCCACAGGGTAAATAAAGCCAGCCTTGAGAAGTTTCTCAACTTCAAGCTTGATAGCGGCCACTTTATGTGGGTGGACCGGATGAAGTCATTGTCGAATGGGTTTAGCGTCTGGGTATGTATTAATCTCATGTATCACAATGTTGGGGTCAATACCTGGCATTTCTTCATATCTCCAGGCGAAGACGTCACAAAATTCTTGGAAAAGAGACTTGTAGGTGACAACTTCGTCATGGGAACACGAAGCTTCGATATGCACATTTTGACAATTCCAGGTTTTATGGCTATGTTGAGGGGGATAGTGGGTGAGATATTAATTAAGTTCCCTTCGTAGAATAGATCATGTTTAGACTTGGGAATGGTATAAATGATGACAACGGTCGACGGGGTTGAGATCCATTGGTAACCCTCGATGGTGTGTTGTTCCAGGAAGAGGATGGAACAATGATGTCCATCATCCCAAGGGGTGTCTTCCATGGACATAATAGACATAATCATCTTGTCCGTGGGAAAAATGACGTGGAATGGATCTGGAGATAAATCACCAAGAGAGGGGGTAGAAGGGGTTGTTGATTGAATGTATTGATAAGCAGATTCGACCAGACTCAAAGGCATTTTGTCGCCCTAACGAAGATGATCACCGAGGTTGGGTACCATCCATGGGTCGTAAGACACAGGGGTTCCATGAATAGAGGTGGATATCATGTTGATTGAGGCGACAAATGGATGTGGAACATCGGGTGGTGGGATGGGGAAAGTACCCATTAACGAGGAATATTTAAGAAGACCCACACCGACATTCTTGTATCCGAGGGGTTTGCAATGAACGGTACATTGCCAGTACGTGCGTCAGAGTGAAAGAAGGCCAATTGGTCGATGGTAACTACTTTTCCTTGATGTGGGAAACACACAACAAGGAAAAGAGTCGACACAACTGCATGCATGGAATCAATCTAGCTACGGCCAAGTAGAAGGTTGTAATCGAGAGGAGCGTAAAAGACCTTCACTTCAACTTGGACCATTTTTCCTTCTAACATAATAAGCAACGAAGGGAGGACACCGTAAGGATTAAAACCAGAGCCATTGAAGGATTTGAGCATGTTGTGGGATTCAGTCAAAGGAGGAGAGTCGATGGCTTTCCAGCAGGTAATAGACATGACACAAATCGAGGGACCCTCATCAATAACTGTTCTAAAAATGTTTTTGTCAGAGACAATAACTTGTATTTGGAATGCGAGTTGAGGGGGTAACCTTGGAATGTGATATTCCAAGTTAAAAAGTATTAAATTTGCATCTGTGGGGTTGATTCCACCAATAGCTTTTAACAGTGCCTTCCGTTGTATAGGACAACTCTGAAGGACTTTGAGGGCTGACATTGCGGATAGTGCTTGGGCCAGATCTTCGACAATACTGTAGTTCTAGGCAGCATGTGCATGGGGATTGAAAGTTGATTTTTTAACAACACCTTTTGGAGGAGGGTGAAGAAATGTATCTAGTCTCGGTCATTTGAGATGAAGAGGACTGTTGGTAGGTGGAGTCATGGGATATGGTTGGAGCAATGAAGGAGTTATTGCAACAACCTTCTCTTTGGAGGAAGGATAATCTTTGGCTCAAGTGGTAAGTGTGATGTCATTCTTCTTTGAATCACCTGTACACATTAAGACATAGGATGTATTGTAGGGGGAAGGTTGGTCATGAATGGCCAATTGGGCATGTTGTTGAGAATGGAAGGGTTGTGACAATACGGCCTAAGTGGGGGGTTTCGTGGTCCCTTAAAGGAACTTAGTAACCTCAGCTCATCGTGGACAATCCTTAGTGTAGTGATCATCACCACAGATAACACAAGGATATTAGGGTTTGCGCTTATCCCTATTGTCAACATGTGGTGTTTTGGTTTTATTAGTTTGTGGATTATTTTTATCCTCCTTGGTCTTACCCTTTCCTTTTTTGGATTTATTTTTGTCAGTGGGGGTAGATTGAACATAATTTACCTCAGAAGTCTTTCCGGTGGGAGCGGTAGGAGAGGGAGCATTTTGAACATTAGAAGAAATGGATTTGGGGTTGTTGTTAGAGGTCTGGACGGAATGAGGTTGGGGATGGAAGGTTCCAATCACACCGTCAGCTGCATGAGAAGCAACAGGAGTGGTTGAAGTAGTATAAGTAGAAGGACGAGGTGCATCAGGGAGTAAGTCGTAAAGAGTACCCATTTGTGAGTAAATGAGGTCTAGGTATTGGGCACAACTGATTTCCTATTCTTCTATGACAACTCCCCCCATGGAAATGTCACAAGTGATGTCATTCATGAACAATTTTTTGAACCACTATGCCAACAACTAATCTGGAATTTCGAGTTTGATGAGACATCATCTCCATCGCCACTCATGAATGTGATTAGAGATATGAGTGGCTTTGGTTTGTTTGAAAGAACTCAAAATCTCGGTTCTCGTTTCGTAGCGGATCATTAACTGGTAGTGGGTGAGGAAATCCATAGCGAGGGTGTTGAAGTCAGTGAAGAAGACTCGTGGTAATTCGATATACCACTTCACAGCGAAACCTATGAGGGTTTGCTGAAAAAGGCGTAAATGAATAGAGTCATCCATCAAGGAGTTGGATGAGAACCAAAGGTGAAAAGTCATTACATGATTGTTTGGGTCCTCTCCCAGTTTACCATCGAATTTAGGGATGTCGGATGGTAGTTTGGTCGGTATGGCGGGCCATTGAGGAGAGTGATGGATTGGATCATTTAAAATCCTTGACAGATCTGGGAGGTCCACAGTGGCTAAGAAAGGTAACTGTCTATTCACATGTGGGTACTAGTGACTTTGGGGAAGGAGTCTCGTCGGTAAAATAGTGGGACCATAAGTAGTCTGCATATAATGCGAAGCTCTGGGAAGATTCAGTTATTGGTGTGGAGGCAAGTAATTTGTAGGGTTGTACCCTTGAACAGGGGTGTGGGGTTGAGTGTTTGAGCCCCAAATAGGATTAGATGTGCTTGGATATGGTTGTCCTGTAATAGGGGGTATGACGGAGTTAGCTTGAGGCTGTTGCCCCCCAGTCGATTAAGGATTATGTTGTATAAGATAATTCCAATACTGGGCCAAGGATGGAGGTATGTTTTTTCCATAGGGTGGGGTCGGTGGGGGTTTCCCTCCAATCAAAGGTTGCATCCCAATTGGGATTTGTCCTACAAGAGGGCGTTGAGTTTGGCCTCCTTGGTGAAATTTTCCACCAACAGGAATCTGGTAATTAGGTGTGAAAGACGGGATGGTGCCACTAGGATCAGTTCCTCTGATAGAGGATGGAAGAGGTCCTCTGAAAGGGGGTGGAGGAAGTGTCAAAATGAAACCGGGAATATGGTGCCCAAAAGGAGTGGAACCACCAGGAGTCTTGGATGTGATTTGTGTAGGAGCGGGAATAGAAGAATTCAACACATGATATTTGGGCGGAAGTGTTGGGGTGAATCTGGGCAAAAGCGGTGTGCCAATGGGGGCTTGGCTAGTTGTAGTAATCTCAGTGTGAGGAATCGTAGTATCTGGGACCATTGTGTAATGGACCATTTGTAGAGGGATAGTTAAGATGTGGTCAATTGGCAGAGCGTCTATACCAGGGAAATAATAGGCAGTAGTAAAAGGTACTGCATCTGGATTAGATGTTTCGGGCCACTCGAGTGTGACAATGATATCAACGCCTTCTCCTGAGACAAAGAGATCCCGTCTAAAAATGTCAGTAGTCTAAAAAGGATCTTGACCCTCAAGTCCTATGAAAGGTTCGGTTGGTGATCCAGAAGACTAAACAACTAAATCTCCGAAAGAATTCACTCGCACAATACGAATCTCGCAGTTGGGAGGAAGTCGAAAGTCCTCTCGAGAATTGGTAATTCGGAACCGTTCTAGAGAGTCAGTTCTTTCCACTTGTGGAGTGGCAACGTCTTGGAATTCACTCTATTGAGGAGAGCCCTCCGGTGAGTTGGTAGGAAAGGGTTGAGAACTTTCCATATCTTTTGGGGGTAAGCCTTGCATCCTACGTGAACGACGTGGAGGGTCAATTGTGATCAAGTTATAAAATTACAAAAGAAATTCTATGGCCAACTTTGGTAAACAAACAACATGCGCTAGTAAAATCTAGAAAGAAAAACCAGGAAAACAAGACCTTCCAATTCCGAATTCACTAGTTGGTAATGAAATCCAACTTCGCGACGATGAGACAAGAAGGGGTTGGGCTAGGGTGGAAAAGTTACGTTGACAACCTGCTTAACAGACTTACACCCTGGTGCAAGATCCCACACATAATCATTGGTATACCCTCCAAGGAGCCCGAGTGAGTTTGTCCAACGTCAATTCCAGGTACCGTGAAGACTTACCCCTTCACAGTCACCTTGTGTAAGACCCTAAGAAGGTAGGCTACTAAGGTTACCACCAACAACAATGGTGCCTGGGGGAATAGTCGACAGTCTGATCCACACGCAAGGGTAGGGTATCTAGCCCAAAATAAACTTGAGAGGCTTCCACTCATCATTGTGGGTATACCTTCAAGTGACCCCCATAATACGTGCAATCTCTACACCGATATCAACAAAGCAGGGTGAGTAACTATGTCAATCTCGATGCGACCTCAGGTTTGACCCTTGTGTGAGAAGGGCTTCCCAGGACAAAATGCTGCAAATGGAATTTGAAACTCCTTATTACAAGATGCTATTGTGTGTTTTATTCTTTGGAGAGTGTGCCTCACTGCCTATTCCAAATCTCTATCCTAGCTAATGTTGGTGTAAAAGAGCCCTAGAAAAAATTACTAGTTGAATTTTAAAATTGTGCAATATTATTAAAGGCTGTTGTTACCCAAAAGGATACAGAAACGAAACTGATGTTGTGTGAGACTATGAACCAACAATGCATAAATAGGAATGAATGATACAAATTATTTTTTCGATGAATCCTATTTATGGGAGGGAAAGAGGAGTTTTCTAGAACAATACGAATCACGATGTATGATCTTCTCTGAAATGTAATATCAAACAACCATGAACAATGCAAATTCCCTATTCGTTCTATTTTAATACTTGAATGCCAATATTTTCGAATAAAAAGTTTCTTAAAAAAGAAAATGTTTTTAATTTTTATTAGAAACCAAACAACAAGGGTGGAACTAAGAAAAAACAAGCAACCAACGAAAAATAAATACACAACAAACACCCAAACCAATCTTTCAATGAAGACAAAAATAAAAAACTGACAAGATGAGTCTCTTCAAATGCACATGGGTAACAATTTTCCAAGTAATAAGCAATTGAAAATAACAATTGATCTCAACTTTTAAACCAATCAAAGGCTCCCAACCAAACAAGCACTCGGATTTCAAAACCAGATATTATACCCTTGTTGCGAAAAGGTCAAGAGGTAAAAATTGAGAAAACATGATCAAGAAGAGATTTTGATTTCTAGAAACTAAACATTCATGAGATTTGAAGTCAAGAAACATTCAATCACTGGCCAGATAAGTTCTTCCTAGACACACAAACAAATCTGGGCATCTGAGGACACAAAAGACTTAATCCAAAAAAATTTCAAGTGGGTTCCCAGGCTGGCAGTGGGGTACAGTGCAAGAATCAAGGATTCTCACAGGCTAGACACAGGCATAATGCGAGAAGTTCTCACTGAACTGAACAACAGGGTGTGAACTTTAGTGGTTCTCGCAGGCTACAGAAGGGTGCAGTGCGAGAAGGTCTGTAATCAAGCAAATTTTGGAAAAAAGACAAAACTTCTGAGGGAACTTCTGGATCTAGGGAGTCTATAATGGTCTCCTCAAGACTCATAGATTGATAGGAATGAAACATGGTAGGTTAAGAGAAAATGGCCAAGAAAAAACCACCAAAAATGGGTTGTATCCCTAGTGGAGTCAACAATTTTGTTATCAGACAAATCGGTAGGTGCAAACACTAACAGATCTCCCTAGATCCACCTAGATCTAGAACAAAACAGGACATGACATGACTCTTTCCCTAAGTTGTAGTCATTGAATCTACTAATAAGAAGGAATGAGTGACATACCTTTATATCTCTTCCTTAGGTCTCTGTTTTTCTCACTTCACTTCGGTGCTCTTGTGAAGTCAGGTCCAAGACAACACAAACCAACCAAAGTGAATATAGCAAAGTATATTCAATGTCAACCTATGCATATGATCAAGGAGTTATGCTATACAATAAGAATGATCTTATGGGAAAGGGACATGCCGTTGTATTATATTAAATGAAAGTAGAATATACAATTTGATTTCCTTGATGTCGCAAGCTTCCTTTCAGTGACCCTTGGTTCTAACACACACACTTGCTCTGCACTTGCATGAAGAAGATCCAATACCTCTTGATAGACCAAATAGAGTCTTCAAGCTTCTTTCCAAGCAGGGTTCTTGACACAATTCTTTCACCAATTCTTCATTCAATCTTTCTTAACCTTTTCCATGAGAAACCTTTCAATATATAGGAGGAGGGATGGTTACATGGATGAGGATGATCCCACCAAATCAAAGAAGACAGTAGGATGTCAACCATGCGAATTCCAACTCATTTTCTAGAAGATCCCCTTCTAGAACCTTCGTGACCTCTTCTCCTTTCCAAGCTTAAAAATAGGTTCGCACCCTATCTATGGAGCAGACTATGAACTGTTCACACCCTAAGTGTGGGTGTCCTGCGAGAATGAGGGATTTTTGCACCCTGTAACATAGGCAGCCTGTGAACTCATTTTAAAAATGTGTTTTTTGGAAGAAGACAATAGTTACTTTTCTCAGGCAAGAAGTCCTTGTGGGAGCCTGAATACAACACTGTAGAGACATCACTAGAGTGACCAAAATAATGTGTAACACCTTGACTGAGTATGTGGTGGATTACTAGTGATAGTGCTCTGGGTACTCTAGTGGCTGGGATTACTCTGATTGCTTAATACTACTGAATCAATAGGAGGGATAACAATACTTACTTTGATGGTCTGTGCAGTTTCTGAGGTTTCAGGTTCTCCCCGACAAAGCTCTTAAGCTTTTCCTTCCTCTTCCCTAGTCGGTTCTGAATGTTCTTCATCTGTCAATTCTGCCTCTTCTCCACTATAGAAACCCTCCTCCCCATAGTTCTTTTTAAATAGGTTTGCAAGGTGAACTTCTCAGAACACTCTCCCACTGTGCGTATGTCTAGCTTCTGTGTTGTTGTCGCTGTTTGAATTCTTGAACATTAGACTTTCTAGATCCAACCAATCTACTGTATCTTCAAGATGTTCTTCTCATGCAATAACATCTTGAGTCTCAACTTTAAGAATTGTAAAAAATTTCCTCTGGGTCCCTTGAAGAAGTATCTCTCAGCTTGGTTGTATGATTCTACTCTGTCAACAACAAACTTTGTGATGTACCCTCCAATGGTGCTATCAAACCAGTGATATACTACTCGTGATACTGCATTATCAACTCTTTTGACCTTCTTGATAAATTCCGACATCCAAACCATAGGAGGTCTATATCAGATCTCGAACTGGGTATCTGCTAATCTAGATAGCCACTCATATAGCTCCTGATGGATTCCCCCAAAAAAAAATTCGTGTATATCAGTGAAGGTATATTTCTCCAACCAATCCTCTGAACTAAGATTATGGTTCTTGTTCTGGGCTTCAGAGAAGTCCTTTTATTGATCCTCTATCCACTTTTGAATTTGTGTCTTTGATGGAAACCACCTTGACATTCCCTCAAGAAGATTCAAGTCCTGGCAACAGAACCATTTGTTGGCACAGGGGAAGACCCAGGGTTCAGCTCCAAGAGTGCACCAACAAGCCCTAACTACTGACCCTTTTGGAAACACCTACGAAGTAGATGTAGTCTCACTCAAAGCACTTATGGGGGGGTTGTAGGACAGATATGTCTACAACCAAAGGGAAGATCAAGTGGATTTAACACAAGAACAACACAACATTCATATACTTATCATCTTAGATCTATTCTGCACATATACTTATCATATCTGAAACAGTGATGCAATCAGAGTATATCAATGACAGAGATAAAATACCAATCACACACAACACAATATGTACGTGGTTCACCCTCTCTCTAGGGATACATCCACAGAACCATGCTATAATATACTAAGGTAAAGCATACAGTTCTTGTCTGTGCTCTTAGCTAATAGATCTTCTTTCTTCTCCTCTCTTTCTCTCCCCTCCCTGCACACCCAGTTGTAGGGTTGATCTTCTCACCCAGATGAAGATCTTACAACACCATAAGGTTCTCACTCTTAGCACTTTTCTCTCACACAACAACAATCACTCATGACAACAATACCACTAGATTGACAATAATATCGTACCAACCCAAACTAGGTCCTTATGACCTCTATTTATACATTATAATAGCTCACCGACATCCTTAGGCTGAAACCTAGGTGTCCAAAACCCTAGATACCAAAACCCTAGGTGTCTAAAACCCTAGGTAACCTTGACTCGTATTTTTAGGGCTTCTCCAGCCTGTCTTTCCTTCCTTCTTGTGTGGTGCTCCAATGCATCCAACGGTGGATTTTCTCGCTTGATGAGTTGTCCACGATCCTTCTTTCTTGTTTATCTGTCATCCTCGATCTCCTCATCCAATGGCTTACTTCGCTCCATCTTTTCTGTTCTTTTTCTCGCTTCGACCCTGTAAAATTCACTCTATCTTCTGCGAAGTTCGCATTCTCCCTTTCCTTCCTTGATCTTCTCATACTTACATAACCAAGGGCCAACAAGCATAAATCCACAGTGTATTCCCGGTGGCTATGTTGAATCATGATGAAATGGATCCAAAGTGTATGTTTGGTGGCCATGATTGACTTGATACTTATGATTAGGTTCACTTGCAGTCTAAGCATGGGAATTCCTACCTCAAAAATGGTATTATATTATCGAGATGCTTGTTTGTTTGCAGGTTCTTGATCAATGCACTCCTTGTTTTTGACACACACATTCTACAAAGTATTTCAACTATCACAAGTTCCAGCTTCATACTTTAAGGGGCATTCTGTTACACACTATTTTTGTCACCCCAGTGATCACCTGACAACATGTGTTCATGTTTCCTAAAAATATTAAAAGAGATTTTCTCCATGGGAAAAGTGATTTTCTCTCCTCTGCCAAAAAACCATATGAAGGAAGCTCATCTCACCCTGTTATATGCATGGGGTGTGATGATTCCCAATCATTTCACTCTACACTATAACTAGGTTGTGACGTTGTCACATGCTGCTTGTGAATAGAGTGTGATGATGCTTACAACATGGGAAACGTCAAATTTCATGAATGTTCTAGAAGGGGATATTCTATAAGATGAGGTGGCCTCTGATCGGTTTGGATCTTACTCGCTTCTCTGATTTGGTGGGATCATCCTAATATCCTCATCCATCTCTCTTTCACACTATATAAAGAGGGATCTCTCATGTAAAAGGATAAGGTTGAATAGGATAAGAATTCTATGGAGTTTTCTACTTCAGATTATGCTTGAGAACTTTGCTTTAGTTCTTCAAGTCAGATTGTGGATCTTCTTCATTCAAGGAATTTGGAACAAAGGTGTGTGTGTTGAAGAAAAGAGCCATTGAAAGGGGACCTTGCAACATCAAGGCATGGGTTGTATTATCCACTTTCTATTCACTTAATACTATAATACATTTCTTCCCTATATAAGAATCTTGTCTTCTATTGTATAATTGTTTGATCACATACATAGACTTCATTAGAATACATATATATTTTTTTCCCTCTTTGTTGGTTTGTGATTATTAAACAGGATTACTACTCTGCAAACTCAAGGAAGCATCTACAAAGATGACACTAGCGAGGACAAGTGTCGTTTAAAAGGTATGTCACTTGTAACTCATTAAACTAGTTCATATGATGATGAAGTTTGTTGGCCCTGACTAAGTTTTGAGGAACATTTGGTCATATTTGACCGTTTTTGGGACTTCGACAGCTTGTCAAAGATGGAGTGAAATGTGAAGTGGAAATCGTGGAAGCTAGACCATTTTTGGGTCCCTTTTGGGTTTTTGGGGATAATGTAATGGGATTGGGATGTCGGCCCATGGGTTTACCCATGTTTAGGCCTATTTTGTATGTATATATAGATGTCTAAGTGAGGTAGAAAGGATCTGATGGCTTAGTGCTAGTAATGAGTGTTATAAAAATAGGACTGCAGAGCAATAAAATAAAACAAATGCGGAAACAAAACACAGAAGATACACAATACAAGAGAGACACAAATTTACGTGGTTCAACCAGTGTGGGCTACGTCCACAAGAGAAATTGCCAGGTCCTTCCTTTATTATTATCCAACAAATGAAGGGATACAACCTACAACAAAACCTGTTGTAACTTCCTCTTCTTTCTCTCACAGTCTCCTCTCTCATAATACAATATTCGCGATCGACCATAGCCGCAATACATTTCCCTCATAAAAGAGGGTTTCCTTCTAGGGAAAAAATCCCTAACATAATCTCTACCGTTAGATCTGCGACCTTATAATGAACGGTCCAGATTTACAATGAAATTACAATATACATTTACAGGGCAATTTTTCCTTCGGGGGCTTCGCCCCCGAACTCCTGCTAGGGGCCCGCTTGCCCCCAGCCAGAAGGATAGCCCCCCCAAACCCTACAGAGGGGGTACCCCCTCTGCACTCCCCCGCGTGGAAGAGTGTACATACTTCTGGGGTGTAAATACTTCATGGGGTATAAACACGGCTGAAAGCAAGGACCTATGAATCAGGAAGATAATCAGCAGGGATGATTTTAAGGATGGAAATTTATTTTTAAATGTAGAAACCTTGGCTAATCTTACTAATCCTTCATATGTCAACTATAAATGTTTGGCGATATTTTTGTAAATATATTCAAATTTCTAAGTATTTTATAAAGTTTATATAAATTTTTGGTGGTTTTTAAGGTAAAATAATTTTATCCTCTAGAATTTGGGCGAATCATTTTTAAAATAGTGAATCTCATTTTTGGAAAAACCATGGAAAATTAGCCCATGAGCAAAATTTAGCCCCTAAAATTATCCCTGATAATCGGGCTCCACAACCAACAATCTCCCACTTGGAGACTGATCTCAACAACTCCATCGATGTTGTATATGCTGGACTCTGAACCTTCTTGGACCTGGAAAATTTCTCATCTTCATCTTCATTCTTGAATACCAACTGAAACTGAGCAAGAACTCAATTTCTCCCTGGTTACTCCTTTTGTTAACATGTATGCAGGATTATGGCTAGTGTGTATCTTTTCCAGCTTCAAATGTCCATCTTCCAAAGCAGATCATATGAAGTGGTACCTCAACTGTATATCCTTAGTCTTCGAATGGAAGGATGAGTTATTTGCAAGGTGAATGGCACTCTGACTATCACAGTACAACCTGTTGTTCTCCTGCTTCTTTCCCAATTCCTCCATAAACCTCTGTAACCAAATCATCTCTTTACTAGCCTCTCTAACAACAACATACTCTGCCTCTATTGTTGAAAGTGCAACAACCTTTTGCAGTTTCAAAATCCAACTTATTGTTGTTCCACCTATAGTAAAAACATACCCTCTAGTGCTCCTCTTGCTGTCTTTATCACCTACCATATTTGAATCAACATATCCCTGTAGAAAAGTGTCTGAACCTCCAAAACATAATGCATGAGTAGTAGTACCTCTCAAATACCTGAGAATCTACTTTACTGCCTCCCAATGTTCTTTACTTGGATTGTTCATATACATGCTCACAGCTCCCACTGCATGTGCAATATCTGGTCTTGTGAAAACCATTGCATACATCAAGCTGCCAACTGCTGATGATTAAGGGACCCTGGACATGTATTCTATCTCCTCCTATGTCTTGGGACACATTTCCTTAGTTAATTTGAAATGTCGGGCCAAAGGTGTACTAACTGGTTTTGCATTCTACATTCTAAACCTCTCCAACACCTTCTCTATGTACTCACCCTAAGATAATGTCAATTTGCGATTTTTTCTGTCTCTTGTTATTCTCATGCCAAGGATTTTCTTTGCAACACCCAAATCCTTCATCGCAAATGAATTGGCTAATTTCTTCTTGAGAACATTTATATCCTTCATATTAGACCCTGCAACAAGCATGTCATCTACATACAATAGAAAGATAATAAAGCTTCCATTTTCTAGCTTTTTAAAATAAACAGAGTGATCAGAATGACATCTACTATAACCCTGTTCTGTCATAAACCTGTCAAACTTCAAATACCACTACGTTGGAGCTTGCTTTAGCCCATACAAGTTCTTCTTCAACCTGCATACCAAATTATCCTTCCCTTTGACCTCATACCCCTGTGGCTGTTGCATATAAATCTCTTCCTGTTAGAAAAACAGGATCGTGGAGCAATAAAATAAAACAAATGCAGAAACAAAACACAGAAGACACACATTACAAGAGAGACACATATTTACGTGGTTCACCTAGTGTGGGCTACGTCCACCAGAGAAATTGCCAGGTCCTTCCTTTATTATTATCCAGCAAATGAAGGGATACAACCTACAACAAACCCGCGGTAACTTCCTCTTCTTTCTCTCACAGTCTCCTCTCTCAGAATACAATATTCACCATCATCCATAGCCGCAATACATTTCCCTCATAAAAGAGGGTTTCCTTCTAGGGAAAAAAAACCTAATATAATCTCTACCGTTAGATCTGCGACCTTATAATGAACAATCTAGATTTACAATGAAATTACAATATACTTTTACAAGGCACTTTTTTTCTTCGGAGGCTTCACCCCCGAACCCCCGCTGGGGGCCCGCTTGCCCCCAGACCCCCCATCCAGAGGGATAGGCCCCCCAGACCCCGCAGAGGGGGTACTCCCCCTCTGCACTCCCCCGCGTGGAAGAGTGTACATACTTCTGGGGTGTAAATACTTCATGGGGTATAAACACGGCTGAAAGCAAGGACCTCTGAATCAGGTAGATAATCAGGCTCCACAACCAACACTTCCTCCAAATCCCCATGGAGAAAAGTTATTTTTACATCTAAATGTTCAAGATGAAAATATTCTACTACCACAAGACTTAAAATAGTCCTAATTGAAGTCATTTTAACAACAGGAGAAAATATTTCATCAAAATCTATACCTTTCTTTTGTGAAAACCCCTTTACAACAAGTCTAGCCTTGTATCGCTTTTCTCCTCCATCTTCTTCCTTCAAATTGTAAACCCATTTATTCTGCAATGCTCTTTTTCCCGCAGGCAACTGAACCATGTCCCAAGTCTGGTTATTTTCCAAGGAGTCCATTTCCTCTTTCATGCCTTGCTCCCACTTCTTTTTGGTGTCTACCTGCATTGCCTCTTCATAACATTCTGGTTCACCAGAATCAGTCAACAATAAATAATACAATGAAGGAG
>ML818319.1:162278-174449 GCA_009831015.1 Picea engelmannii | reverse complement strand
ACCATTGGTTTCCATTTCGTTGCTTTATTTTTACCTTTCCCATTCCAACAATTTTGCATGGTGCATCATCACCCAAATGAACCTGTCCAAAATCACCTTGAACATAATCTAGAAAATGTTTCCTATGGGGTTTGGCATGAAATGAATCTCCTGAATCTACTACCCAAGACTCAGAAATATTATCTATAGAAAGAATCAAAGCATCTTGTAACACATCACCTGTTACATTTGCTTCTTGATTTCTCTCCTCATGTCCATCTCTTTGTTTCTTTGGATCTCTGCAGTCTTTCTTCATATGTCCTTTCTTCCCACAATTCTAGCACTTTATCTTTCCAAGTCTGTATTTGGATCCGCCCTTCCTAGAATTTCCCCAGTTCTATGAGCCCTTTCCTCTATCCTTTTGTCTTCCCCTGTTCTCCATGTTCAATGCATTACCTGATGTCTCACCTGTGCTTTTCCATCGCATTTCCTCACTAAGGATAACACCAACAACATCATCAAATTTTAAAGTATTTGAACTAGAGACAGAGTTACTTATAGCCATGACCAAGTTGTTCCAGCTTTCTGTTGAGCACAAGATTAGAAGAGCCCTGACCTCATCATCAAAGTCCACTTTTACATAACTTATTTGATTAGTAACCGTATTAAATTCATTTAAATGATCTGCAACAAACCCACCTTCAGACATCTTCATATTAAATAATCTCTTCATTAGAAATACCTCATTGGATGCCGAGGGTTTTTCATACAATTTGGACAATAAATCCATCAAACCCTTCGTTGTCTTTTCTTTGGAAATATTGAAAGCCACCGACACTGCCAGGCTCAGTCATATCGTTCCTAGAGCCTTTCTGTCAAGAATCTCCCATTCTTGGTCCTTCATGGCCGTCGGCTTCTTTGCTACTCCACCCAATGGTAGAAATAGATCCTTCTGATATAAATAATCTTCCATCTGCATCTTCCATAACTGGTAGTTTTGGCCGTTAAATTTCTCGACCCTAAACTTTCCATCTTTCGACATTGCTCCCACTCAAACCAGGAACCCTCTTTTCATGCAAGTTACCTTTCTCTCTGATACCAGTTGTTAGAAAAATAGGATCGCGGAGCAATAAAATAAAACAAATGCGGAAACAAAACTCAGAAGATACACAATACAAGAGAGACACAGATTTATGTGGTTCACCCAGTGTGGGCTACGTCCACCAGAGAAATTTCCAGGTCCTTCCTTTATTATTATCCAGCAAATGAAGGGATACAACCTATAGAAAAATCCACTATAACTTCCTCTTCTTTCTCTCATAGTCTCCTCTCTCATAATACAATATTCATGATCGACCATAGCCGCAATACATTTCCCTCATAAAAGAGGGTTTCTTTCTAGGGAAAAAAACCCTCACATAATCTCTACCGTTAGATCTGCGACCTTATAATGAACGGTCCAGATTTACAATGAAATTACAATATACATTTACAAGGAAATTTTTCCTTTGGGGGCTTCCCCCTAACCTCCGCTAGGGACCTTCTTTCCCCTAGACCCCCCATCTGGGGGAATATCCCCCCCAAACCCCGCAGAGGGGGTACCCCCCCTCTGGACTCCCCCGCATGGAAGAGTGTACATACTTCTGGGGTGTAAATAATTCATGGGGTATAAACATGGCTGAAAGCAAAGACCTCTGAATCAGGAAGATAATTAGGCTCCACAACCAACAATGATATCTGTGTGATTGAATGTGGATTGTAAATTCTCTATGCATGATTGTAAGAGACTTGCAAAGCTAAGTGCAAATTGTTGTAGGAGGTTGTGAAAGGATTGTGTTGAAGCTCAAGGAAGAAGGATCTAGCGAGCTGCACAGATCTTTTGTCCTATGCGAAGAGGGATTTGGATGGCTCTATGTTGTAACTTGATTAACTGAAGCTAATAAAAAAGAAGACTTTGTGGACATAGCCCTAGGGTGGGGGTGAACCACAATAAATATGTGTGTTGTGCTCTGTGCCTCGACCTGATGTGTTTGTATCTTCCTTTGCTAAGTGCTTTGATGTGTTTAGATAGATCTATTTATTCTTTTTGTTTCTGAGATATGAATGAATGTTAAATCTAGTATGTAAGATGCACAGTTCTTGATTTGTAGAATATAATCTATCTTGTTGTGACTAAGTGTTGAATTATCTTAGATCTAAGTACATACTACGATGCTCTGTGCTATCTGTGAAGTATCATGAGGGTTGAATATTGATGAATAATCTATGCTAGGTGATTGTTAAGTGTTATAATCACATATATGTGCCCCAACTAAGGTTGCCGACACCTGAGTCTTGCAACCACCCCTGCCTCTACCTCACGTGAGACTTCATCTTCTTCGCAGGTGTTGCTGAAAGGGTCGGTAGTTAGGGTTTTGTTGGTGCATTGTTGTAGTGTTGAACCCTGGGTATTCCACTATGCCAATAAATGGTTCCATTACCAGGACCTAAAACTATGATTGTTGGGAACTGAGCAAAAGAAGATTTGTGCAAAGATTCATCCTGAAATTGTGAAATCTTTGTGCATGGATCTATGCCCTAGTGCGCAGTGATCCACTTGATCTGAAAATATCTATGCTGAAGAAGGAAAAATATGAAGGAAAGAAGTTAAATCTGCAAGAAAAGATGTTGATACCGAAGAAAATAAGTAAGATGTGTAAGCTTTGTGCTCTGATAAAGGTAAAAATAGTTAAAAGTTCTTAGATCTGGAAGCTATGTTCCCTGTAGAAGTAAAAGAAGTGAAAAGTTTTGTTTCTAAAGTATGGATTTAGGTATGCTTGATGGATTTTGTCCTATCTTGAAAACTAGGGCATTGTTAGATGAAATAATGTTTGATATGAATAGATCTGATAAGAATAATGAAAGATATGTTATACCTATGCATAGAAAGAATTTTTGGACTAACCAATGGATGTAGGATCCTAGAAAGAAATTTTTGGAGGCTAGCCATTATGACCCTAGCAAGAAGTACAAGAAAATTTGGGGATCATTAAAGAGAAAGAGAGGATTAACTCTTTGTTACAATTGCATAAGACTAGGACATCTTGTTAAAGAATGCCCTGGGAGAAACCCTAGTTGCCTCTATTGTAAGGCTATGGACCATGAAGTACTGGATTTCCCTAGAATGATTGCTAGACTTGAAAAGATGAATATGGAGCAAGAAAATTCTGAAGGATATCAAGAGACTAAGATTATAAAAGAACCCCAGAAAGAATCATAGATTATGTTACTGAAAATGAAAGACACGCTGGATGAACATAAAGATGCCAGTTTGTCAGAGATCTTCAAAGAAAAGGCGAAAATCGAAGTAAGAATAGGAGACTTCGACATTGACTGTGCTCTAGATGAGAGAACACAGATGAACATTATGACAGAATGTACTTGGGAAACCCTAGGAAGGTCTGCTATGGTTCATTCACTAGGAAAAATATGGTTGTTTAAAGGAAAATGGTAACCCTATGTGGCAGGATTACTCGGATAGCTATGAGTACCCATGGAGCTTCGACAGAGGAAGAATTTGAATTTATTAAATTTATTGAGGATCATGCCCCATTTCCAGCTTTGTTAGGCAAGATCTAGATTGAAAAAGACCAGATCTAGAAAAAAGAAGAAAAGGAATCCCTAGAACAGAAGAAGCAATAACTCATGGAATTTATGACTAGAAAGATCACCTACTTGATGGAAGAACAAGAGAACAGATCTAAGACATTGAACACCAAGGACTTGGACGTCGAAGCTATAAGAGAATTAGAGGAACCACAGAATACTGAAATACCTAATCCATATGATGCAGGAGTATTACCCTTGGATCTGAAGAAAGAATCTTAGCATCGCGAAGTGACTATGTCGAGAGAAGATAAGAATCAGAATGGAAAAAGGATGACCGAGATGAAGCTCAATAGGAAGAAGGCTAGGAATCTAAGTAAGAAGAGAGCCAAGATTGAAAAGTTATAGAAGATTCCAGAGGAAATTTCGTAGAAGAAAAAATCACAGGAATTGAGCTTTGCCAGGATATCAGAACCGTGACATATGGCACTTTGTCGTGGCGAAGAAATATAGTCATTGGATCGATATACTCATTCGAATTATACCCCGAACGGATAGAAAAGAATTAAAGGATCACCACTAGACTGTTGGACCATGCCATAATGATTCGATCAACGTCCATGGAAGCTTCATACCTGTTGCAAGAAGACCATTGACGAATTTCCTATTTAGCTCGTCGTGCCATGCCCTAAGAACACTTTTTCCAGCTGAAAAGTCGAAGCCCACATAATTATTGAATATCTACAGTGATCATTGCAAGCATATTTCTCATCCTATTGCAACATTTTGAGATCATCATGACCCCCATTATCTTTCCCGAGTGCGTATGTCTGACGAGCTCACCACACTTGAGGAATATGTCACAGAGGTCCTTCTTGATTTAATGAATGAGAGAGTCATGTCGAAAAGAAGAATGTACACCAGATTCCAAGCATCATCGATGGGAGGAGTGCAAGCCTCCCCATCGACTACTCAAGCAGTAACATCTCGAGCCAGCGCAGAGAGAAGAACTAAGCATAAGGATGACATAGCCAACGCGAAGTTAGTGCCATCCATCCTACCAGCTTACATACCCCCTCTGAGTGGTGATATTAATAGGGACAGTGTCCCTAGAGACTTTGAATACACCCTAGTCACCACATATCTACCAAAAGGATTACGCACCTACCACGCAGATCAAGACAAGGTTACAACGTTGAAGTTTTGTGACTTCAACCTGGGGGACCGTAAATCTTACAACATGCTCACCTCGTATAAGTAATTGATGAGAAATAAGGGAAAGAATTTTAATCTCATCCCTCTACAATGGACGATGAACCTCACGCAGTCTACTCTCCTCAATGTTATGAAAATACCGCACTTCGACAGACACCAGGAGGTGAATTCTTGTGTAAAATTGTTGCTAGAAAGTTACCATGGAGGATACCTGTGGTTAGAACATCGCATAACTGTTGATCTGGTTCTGATCAATAGGATCACCGAGCTTAGCATGCAGGGCCCTCATCCCCATGAGTACTATCCTAGAAAGACTGCAGACCGTGCTCTTGCACAGAAGATCAAAGAAGCCTATGGCGATGTTGAGAAATGCGCGAGAGGCTACAAGGTAGCTTCTATTGAAAGTGGCACAGTGTACCTCGCATGCCAATTGATCACAGAGAAGTTGGTATGCAAGAATTGACCAACAAAAGTATCTGGATTTGTAGTTGACCTCGTAGGGAAGTGCACAGAGAGACTACAGTTGAACTGGGTGAAGTACCTGGTGAATCAACTGGAGATTGACTATAGAGAAGCCCAGGATCAGGGGCATTAATTCCATTTTAGCTGGCTCCTGATACTGATAACTTTTGTTGCATGGGAGCTACCAGAAGGTGCAACCTTCTTGGACCTTGACCCCTTTGAGCCACTAGCCACAAAGTTCAGTACATTATGGTACTCAAATGACATGAGAAATCAATGGCAATCGAATTTCATTTTCCACGCGTACTATAACCAACTGAAAACATCCATAAGGAGTGAACCTTGCATAACCATGAACACTTTGCAGAGATTTCGACCTCTGATAAAGTTCAGCATGGACCGCCACTTTATATACCTAACCCCACACGCTGATGAGCACTGGGAACAGCTTCAGTCCTATTATAAGCTGACAGAAGAAGACCTGGAAGAGATCACCAAGGAATGGTTGGCAGACCTCCTTGTTTCAGTAGACCTGGCAGAAATGTCCAACATTGACAGTCCCGAAACTGCACAGGATACACCTGGGCCCATGTTGACGAGAGAAAATGACCGCTCATCAATTGGAAGAGTGAATCCGGTCCAGGGTTGTCTAATTAACCCAAGCCATTTGGATTGACTCACTCTGACACGTTTAATGGCTCCGTTGGCCAATCTAAAGTCCTAAAGGAAACAAAAACATAAATAAAAGAAATGAAATAAATCACTAATTATTAATCACTGATATATATATATATATATATATATATGTATGTATATATATGTATATCTAAATATATATATAGTTTATTTAAATAATATTTATATGATAGGTCTGTTTATCTAATTCATATATACAATATGTACAAATTACAAGTTTTAATCTGAACTCATAAAAAAAATCGAATGTAAAATGGTTCTTTTAATGAAAGTAGATAAAGAAATAAAAAAGTACTATTTATTTTTGGTTTGTTTTTAATCTATATGCATTTGTAAGATCAAATATCAAACTACTATTTAAACAGAAAAATGTAGACAGTGAAAATTATACTACATATAAGAATTTCTATAATAAGCAAGCAAATAAAAGAAAAGAATAGACTAACCTATTAATCACTTGAAGAGTATGCATCCAACTGTTTGCGTAAATCGTACATCAGTCCATCCATGAGATAAATCTGTTGTGCATCTTCACACTGTTTGGGATAAACGCCAAACTGTGCATTGACTAGTGTATTTAATTGATAAAACGATAGGACGCAAAATAATAACCGTGATATAATAGACTGCAAGTAATAATGCATAAGACAAATCCGACAGTTACATCTTTCATTTAATCAATCAACATGTTTAAGGTGAACCTCATAATATGAATTGAATGATCATTCACTGTTTACATAAAATTGAAGCATAAAATCGTGAACTGTGAGAGAAAAACTATCTTGACAACAAAATAATCTGCGAAGACAAAAGCTATCAACAGTCATCAAATTATCAATATAAACAAATTATAGACAACAACAACATTCACAGATGGCTAAAGCATAGAGTAAATATTTTTTATGTCTAAATTTGAGTATAAGTTGTTCACAACAAGCCCCAGGCCAAGATGCCTCTAATTACAAAAATAAAAGGTTTATAAAGGCCTTAGAAAAGATAATTGTTTCCTCTTCTGAGATCAGATATTGATTACAAAAATAAAAGGGGGATACAACCACCCAGATCATACTAAATCCCCTAAAGCTAACAAAAGTTTATTTCTGTTCATACAAAATGCATCAAAGATATGACTGGCAGGTATCAAGGATGCCTCATATGGATTGGTAATCATGAACTCCTGAATATCCTGAAAGGAAAAGGAAAAATAGAAAGATTTAGACACATATTCAACCATTAATTTGCAAATTTTGAATTAACATAACTAGCTACATAATCAGTTGATTCTGTAGCTAGTTATTTTAGTAAAGGAAATCCAATTTATTGTAAGAAGAAAGCAATCTAGTTTCAACAAATTGTCCTATTTTAAGATAAAGAATCATACCTCCAACTATGAGATCAAATCGTATCAGACAACCTTGGAATTTACAATGGTTGTTGCAGCCTCAACGTTTTTAAATACCACATTGCCTGTTGTCTTCATACATTTTTCTTTTCCTTGAATAATAGATTCCAGCCTATGGTTTTCCTTTGTTAAGACACTGATCTGATTAGTGAAGGCCTTAACCCGTGACTGTAGGATAGGGATATCAGTATAGTATCTATCAATCCAGGTTAGATAGACCTCACACTTTGATTGTGCGACGGTTGCTTGAGAACAAACATGATTGTGAACCGGAGCATATTCCACACAGAAAGTAGATTCATTACCCAATTTAACACCAGGAAACTCTACATTAATTTTCAGACAGGGAGGTAAATTGTCCACAAAGTTGTAGGGCCGATCGAGGTGTGGCTCAAACGAATGAGGGTCTTCTTCAGCAAGGAACCTATCGATTTCAGAGTCTGAATTCTCATGGACCTTGATCATGCTGATCGAGCTCGCATGAGAGTTTGACTTGTTACGAAGCCTCCTCGAAATCAGCCTCCCGGCTCTCTTGTTCTTAAAATGTATATCAACATTGCTTTTAGATATCTTGCCTGTAGATTTCTTTAAATTTTTAACAGATTCATTAAGATGTGTAGCGTGCCTAGGGGTCTGCTCAATAGCCTTTGGATTGATTAAGGGTTTGTTGTAGGAGACTGAGACATAGGCTTGGGTAGGTGAGAGGGGCATTGTAGGGTAGATTACTTCAACCACGAGTTTATCGATCTCTTCAACAAAGGGATTAGTGAAACCATTTCTGATTAAAAATGAGTCCCAATTATCACTCTGCAATTCTAATTGATGCACAAGCAATATTTTTATTAGGCCGTGATGGAAGAGGCTTGAATCTGACCATTGCTTTCTATACCTTTTGCCCATTTTATAAAGACTCCTCAATAAGTAATATGGCATGTTCAAGGGAAACCCCATAAAAACCATGAGTAGACGCAAATGATAAAGAAATACAAGACCAAAACGTCCTTCATAGGTGAAAAACTATTTTAACACAGCAAGCAAATTGTTCCAGCAAACTTTCAGTAAAGAGATGGGCATACCTTTGTCACACCCTTTTATCTTCTTAGATGTAAAAAGAAGACTCCAAGGAACTTCTTCCACCTTTGCATTTTTGAACCACCTTTGACCGCTTGCAGGGAGTCCTGTAGCTTGACTCAAGAAATCCTATGTAATCTCAAGTTGGACATCACCCAACTTAGCTCTACACCCATCAAAGGAGGAAGAAAATCCCTGAGCAGTTTGTAAATTGAAACCATGAAATTTTATAATGAAAATGAGCCAACCATTTCTCTCCAGATCTTCTCTGGCATTGTCATATAAGAGAAACGTTTGAGTTCCATTAGGTTCAACTCTAACGATAGGAGACATGTTGAATCAACGGGCAGTCAATCAGGCATAGCACGTAGGGAGGGTTTGTGAGAACAGAACAGAGCCATACCCTGATCCCAAGAAACACCAACAGTGAACGGTGTATGAGCAGAAAACTCATAACGATAAGATGGGTGTTAATTGAAATGCATGCGAAGAGGGTTTGCAAAGCCCAAGACCAGTCTTGGAAATGATGGCTAACTGCAATTCGTATTGCCAACTGTCAAAAAGTACAAACCACGACTAGAGCATTCAAAATGAAAATAAGTGCATGCACAGTGGGTTTGATCATAAGGTTTGGGGAAGGTTGAAAATCGAAAATCAAAGGCCTAGTAAAAAGGAAACATATAACCAAGAATTAAAAAAAAACCATACCAAAAATCAAATCAAAAAGGTCCTTTGTTTATATAGCTATGAATCACTAAGCATGATTGGTGTTCAAAGAATCAAAACAAAGAGAATAACTCTTCATGGCAAGGAACAATGCTTCATTAATAAACTGTAGAAACAATTTGCCTTTAATAAATTTTTAAAACATAATGGTAATACAATCGCAAGTTTTCATGCTTCGTTTTCATGCTTTCAGTCATGAATGAAGCATGGAAGAAAACAATAGGGAAAAGTGACAACTTACAACTATCATTTCGAAAATTGCTCATGAAGAGTAATAAAAATAAATGACCCCAGTTAGGTAGCTATATAGATCATTTAATTGATATAAAAAGTTAACAAATATTTGGGCTGCCAACAATGGAGACATGCTAGGAGAAGCAGTTATCTCTGTAATACAAATGAGTTCAGGTTAAAGAAATTTGAAAAACTTCAAATCAAAGAACAACTGAAAGGTTATCTGAACATCTTTAATAATCATGACGCAGTCCATTTTTATATATCTTTCGTTTAAAAAGAAAGAAATCTGGTGAAAAACTTCACAAAATAAAGCCACGACGTTTAAGTTAATGTCTCCAATATTGTTGATAGGGCCACTGCTGCCAGCAGGCATTCATAGCCTCGACAGGGATGTCAATTAACCCACTCTGACGTCTATATCATGTCCAAGGAGTTTCAAATCAGAACGAAGGACGCTTATGGCCAAAAAATAAGACTCATACCTGAGAATTTTCTTTTACCTAACATTGCTTCGCTGCCAGCGAGCCTGTTCAGTACCCCGACGAAGTTGTCTTGGCATCATGCATGCATTTACTCGCTGCCAACATACCTATTCAATGTCCTGGCAGGTTTGCAAACACTTCCCACAGCTCTCTGAGAGATTATTAACATTAAGTATATTCAACAGAGCGGGGTGACGCTAAAAATTCTAGTTTTTTAATACAACTTAATATTTCTCAGGCCTTTAAATTTTTCTTGCTAACCTTCGTCAAGATCTGAAAAATAGTTCATTGATAAAACTAACTTTCAAGGACAGGGAGACATTGTTGAGTTGCTTTCTTAAAGAGAAGGGAAAACGTAAAGAGATTTTTTAAGATAGTCATGAATACTTTCAAGTGTATATTGAAACCGAGAACTCAACTTCAAACAAAATGACATCTTTAACCAACCTACAATTTCAGAGAAAGACAACAATTGATGTTATGACAGCCTTTGACAGTTATTTCAATATGAAGCATTATGTTTCTCTTTGTTTGAGCTAGACTATAATACAGGCATGTTTGACTCAAAAGGATCGGTGAACAAAAATGAAAACAAAAACAAACCAGCGAAGAAAAATTGGAAAGCAAAGAAATCCAAACAAAAAAATATGTACAGAAGGTGTATCAGAGAGTCGTCAGGTGAAATACCTTTTGAGAGCTTGGCCATTCACCGGAAAGGTGTCTGGCTGTCCCTCTAAATTCTGAAGGCAGAAAGAACTGGGACATAGTTTTTCTGCAATTAAAAATGGTCCCAACCACAAGTTTTGAAACTTAGTACGTTCTCCTTTCCCCTCATGAGGTTTGTCCCACTTAAGGACAAGATCACCTACCTCAAAATTTATATCTGAGGTAGAATTGGAATCGAACCAGTTTTTGACATTGAGTTGATGTTGATCCAATTTTCATTTTGCTTGAGCCCTTACTTCCTCTAACTTCAGCAAAGCATTAATCCGACTTTCCAAAGGAGGACAGTCTTCTTCTTGCACCAAACCATTTCCTTGGGGGTAATAGCTAGCAGAATATTTTAATTTTATTCCTTTTTCTAAAGCGAAATCACTCATTTCGAGAGACGAAAAATAGGAAGCATTATCGAACACTAGGCATTTAGGAATACCGAAACGAGTGATAATATTTGAATTTAGGAAGGATATTACATGGCTGGTGTTTACAAATTTTAATGGCACAGCCTTAGACCATCTGGTGAAATAATCTGTGACTATTATGATGTATTTATGCTGCTGCGAGGATGTAGGTTTGATTGGGCCTATAATATCAAGGCCCCATTGTTGGAAAGGGAAGTATACTGAGACAGGTTGTAGCGGGAATGATGGTTTTTGTACTCGTTTGAATGCCTTTTGATAGATTACATGCTTGCGGCATAAGGCATGGGCGTCTTTGAAAAGAGTAGGCCAGTAATACCCTACTCTTAAACTTTGTGGGCAATGGTGTCTCCACCGAAATGCCCAACAACTTCCCATGCATGTAATTCCAATAAGACTTTATCTGCTTCATCTTTTTCTAGACAATGCATAAGTATTCCATCGAAATTTTGGTGAAACAATATACCATTTACCAGCTGGAAAGAAGAAGATTTTAATCTCAGTGCTCTCCTCTTTTTTGGATCAAGGTGATGGGGATCTGATCCGTGTATCACATAAAACTTGATGTCATCATACCAAGGACTAGTAAGGTTTTTTGCACAACAAATTTGATTTTGATTGTGCTGATCTTGAAGTAACATATCAGTTTAATTCAGTTGTCCTATAGCTAAATCAACAACCAATTTACATAAACCTTGGCCTCCAACAATTTATGCTGGAGTAATTTCTAGGTCATATTCTTGTAAGGATGTGACCCAGTTTTCCCTTTTTTCACCCAGTTCTTTCTCTACTAACAAATTTCTGATAGCAAGGTAAGGGACAATGATTTTCGTCCTAGATTTTAGTAGATAAGATCGAAAGTGTTTTACTGCTTTAAAAACAGCATAAGCTTGTTGATCTACTACTGGGTAATTAAGTTCTACTCCTTTAAAGGCTAAGCTCATAAAGGCAATTGGAACTTTGTTGTTTTCATCATTCTTTTGGGTTAGCACAGCAGCATAAGACCGGCCAGAGGCAAACGTGTAGAGAGTGAAATCTCATGAAAAATTAGGACTCATCAGGGATGGAGCTTCCACTATGGCCTTTTTTATTGAGTCAAAAACTTGTCTTTCTAGGGGTCCCCAATGGTACTTTACATATTTTTTTATTAATTTTTGTAATGGCCTGACCATTTCTG
>ML818319.1:140178-155854 GCA_009831015.1 Picea engelmannii | reverse complement strand
CTCAGCATCTGTTCCGAATTGAGTGACAGCTCCGTGTTTCAGCATCTGCATTCTTGAACCGTGTAGCTGCTTCGTGTTTCGGCATATGCATCCTCGGACTGTGTAGCAGCTCCGTGTTTCGGCATATGCGTCCTTGGGCTGTGCAGCAGCTTCCGTGTTTCAGCATCAGCTCAACAGTGGCTTGGGCAGTTCTGTGTTTCAGCATCGGTCTGAAATACTATTCTGCAAATATGGACACTTATGCACTTCTAATCAATGGTTAGTTTCAAAAGTAATGTAAAGTGTTATGCAAAACAAATTAAACATATAGTGATGAGAAAGGACGTTGTATACCTTGGGGTGATCAGATGAAGTGATAATATGAGTCTAAATACAGGTGATGAAGGGTATAATAATGGCAAAAAGTATGAGCAAAAAGGTACAATATGTGGTCCCAACACTTTCTATACCTTTTACCCATTTTATAAAGATTCCTCAATAAGTAATACAACATGTTCAAAGGAAACCCCATAAAAACCATGAGCAGATGCAAATGATAAAGAAATACAAGACCAAAACGTCCTTCACAGGCGACAAACTATTTTAACACAACAAGTAGATCATGCCAGCGAACTTTTAGTAAAGAGATGGGCATACCTTTGTCACACCCTTTTATCTTCTGAGATGTAAAATTAAGACTCCAAGGAACTTCTTCCACCTTTGCATTTTTGAACCACCTTTGATCGCTTCCAGGAAGTCCTCGAGCTTGACTCAAGAAATCCTCTGTAATCTCAAGTTGGACATCACCCACCTTAGCTCTACACCCATCGAAGGAGGAAGTGAATTCCTGAGCAGTTTGTAAATTGAAAATCTAAAATTTTCTAATGAAAACAAGCCAACCATTTCTCTCCAGATCTTCTCTGGCATCGTCATATAAGAGAAATGTTTGAGTGCCATTAGGTTCGACTCTAATGATTGGAGCCATGTTGAATCAACGGGCAACCAATCAAGCATAGCGCGTAGGGAGGGTTTGTGAGAACAGAACAGAGCCATACCCCGAGCCTGAGAAACACCAACAGTGAACGGTGTATGAGCAGAAAAATCATAATGATAAGATGGGTGTTAATTGAAATGCATGCGAAGAGGGTTTGCAAATCCCGAGACCAATCTTGGAAATGATGGTTGACTGCAATTCGTATTGCCAACTATCAAAAAGTACAAACCACGACCAGATCATTCAAAATGAAAATAAGTGCACGCATAGTGGGTTTGATCATAAGGTTTGGGGAAAGTTGAAAATCGAAAATCAAAGACCTAGTAAAAAGGAAACGTATAACCAATAATTAAACAAAAACCATACCAAAACTCAAATAAAAAAGATCCTTTGTTTATATAACTATGAATCCCTAAGCATGCTTCGTGTTCAAAGAATCGAAACAAAGAGAATAACTCTTCATGGCAAGGAACAATGCTTCATTAATAAACCGTAGAAACAATTTGCCTTTAATAAATTTTTAAAACATAATGGTAATACAGTCGCAAGTTTTCATGCTTCGTTTTCATGCTTTCAGTCATGAACGAAGCATGAAAGAAAACAATAGGGAAAATTGACAACTTACAACTGTCATTTCAAAAATTGCTCATGAAGAGTAATAAAAATAAATGACCCCAGTTAGGCAGCTATATAGATCATTTAATTGATATAAAAAGTTAACAAATATTTGGGCTGCCAACAGCCCAGTAAGACAAAGAAAGCAAAGACGACGAAGAAGACTAAATAAGTCCAGGATGTTTACAGCCTATCTATAAGGATGGTTTCCATTACACCAGATGAAGAAGGTACATAAACTTGAAAAGTCAAAGTACCACCACCTAGGGATGAAGAAGACTCATCAAAGAAAAGGAAGGTCTCACCTCTGAAATCTTCCTCCAGAAAGAAACCAAGAACCCCTGTAACCAAGATGTGAACTGCCCTCGCGTTGGATGACTTTGATTTCATTGTTGCAACGGTCAGTGATGCTTTAAAGGAAATCATAGAGAAGTAAGAGGTGAAGAAGGAACAAATTTATAGCCAAATTGAGATCACGCTCCAAGGATTACAACAAGCACTCCATTCTAGCTGAGAAATATCTACAACACCTCTTCCAGAAGGAACAATAGAAGTGGGAGATGAATCAGTTTAGCTCCACAAGATTGTTGATACAATCAAAGTACGCCTTCGACATGCTTAGGAAGAAAAAGCGCAGGCCACCCAGGCGCTAAAGAAAGCATAGGAGGAAATTATTGAACAACGCCAAGACGTGTAACAACAGAAGAATGCTCTCCAAGAAAAATTTGAAGAATACATAGAGAAGATCCAAAAAGAGAAATTTCAATTGCTCACAAAGTAGATAGGAATTGAAGAAGAAGTCAACAGAGTATTTCTCTCTATGACTGGCTTAGAGAAGAAGTTAGAAGAGCCCATAGATCGCCAAGTGATGAAGCTGACTGAAGTCATTCAGCAACTTCAAAAAAGGGTCATGGAATTAGAGCTTCAAACCATACCACAGACTCCACAAGAAGTGTGTGACCAATGAGAATTGAATTCTCAAAACATAGTCGAGAGGATTAAAACACTTGCTGTAGAATGTAAACAGCTAAGTAGCAGAAGTGCACAGATATATGAACAACTATCTGAAGACTTGGAGTTGAAGAAACTGGAGTCCCAACTCCAGGAAGCAAAGTAGCACGCAGATACAGTACAGGCATAGCTCAAGATCCTATCACCCATTGAGAGGATGAGGAGATCCCAGGAACAACACACTGCCCAACAAATAATTCTTACCATGTAGAATAGAGTGATGGAAGTCACCCATAAACTCCATCTAAGCCAGGAGACGACCTACCTACTATTTGAAGAAATTGAAGGCAAGGGAACACTACTAGAACAAGTATTTGTCACAGTCGAGAAGAAACTGGAAGGACCTATCAGAGAAGTGGTTGTTCAGGAATTCACTGAGCAAGAAGCAGTAGCATAGAGACAAGTCGAAGCAGCTTGAGCCAATCTCGATACCTTTGAGGCAAATTTACCTAGACATGAGTGATTCGGGATGAGTCACAGGTGAGTGTTGGGGGCCTGTTGGTCCAGACCAAGTTTTAAGGAACACTTGGTCATATTTGACTATTTTTGGGACTTCGACAACTTTTCAAAGATGGAGCACAACATGAAGTGGAAATCATGGAAGCTATACCCTTTTTGGGTCTATTTTGGGTTTTGGGGGATAATGTAATGGGATTAGGATGTCGTCCCATGGGTTTACCCATGTTTAAGCCTATTTTGTATGTATATATAGATTTCTAGGCGAGGTATAAGGGAGTTGATGGCTTAGTGCTAGTAATGAGATATGTGTGATCGAATGTGGATTGTAAATTCCCTGTGCATGATTGTAAGAGACTTGCAGAGCTCAGTGCAAGTTGTTGTAGGAGGTTGTGAAAGGATTTGTGTTGAAGAGCAAGAAAGAAGGATCTAGCGAGATGCGCAGATCTTATGTCCTATGCGAAGAGGGATTTGGATGGCTCTATGTTGTAACCTGGCTAACTAAAGCTAATAAAGAATAATACTTTGTGGACGTAGCCCTAGGGTGGGGGCGAACCACGGTAAATATGTGTGTTGTTCTCTATGCCTCAACATGATGTGTTTGTCTCTTCCTTTGCCAAGTGCTTTGATGTGTTTAGATAGATCTATTTATGCTTTGTGCTTATGAGATATGAATGAATGTTAAATCTGGTATGTAATATTCTTAGTGCTTGATCTGTCGAATCCAATCTATCTTGTTGTGACTAAGTGATGAATTATCTTAGATCTAAGTACATACTATGATGCTCTATGCTATCTGCGAAGTATCATGAGGGTTGAATATTGATGAATAATCTATGCTAGGTGATTTCTAAGTGTTATAATCACAAATCTGTGTCCCAGCTAAGGTTGCAGACACCTGAGTCTTGCAACCACCCCTGCCTCTACCTCGGGTGAGACTTCATCTACTTCGCAGGTGTTTCCAAAAGGGCTGGTACTTAGGGTTTTGTTGGTGCATTGTTGTAGCGTTGAACCCTGGGTCCGCCCTTGTTCCAACAAAGTTTAAGGTGAAGTGTGCATTATGTTATGTTTTGTTCTAGTTTTCAATGGGATCTAGGGAGATCTGTTTGTGTCTGCACTTACTGATTAATCCAATAACAAAATTGGCGACCATACTGGGGATAGAAACTTATTTTGGTTTTTTGCCTCTAATTTTCTTTTAGCCTGCCTTCTTTTGGTTAAATTCATTCTCTGGGTCTGTAGGTGATCCATCTGGACTCCCTAGGTCTGAAGGTTCAGTTAGATTTTTGGTATTTCTTTCATTTTTTCCTTAGTTTCAGAGATCATTTCATTGTGCTATATAGACAGACTATGACGATCCTACGATTTCACACTCTATAGGCGCAGACCAGTGCAATGAAGTCACATTGTACCCTATTGGTAGCATGTGACGACCCTAGATCGTTGCAATGTGCTCCACTGCAACCCACGACGATTCCTGTAGGAATTGTGGGAGATAGCCATTTTTCTTTTTTCCACCCAGCTTTGCCTCAATTGCCTGGGATGAACTTTTGACACCACTGATTGATTGATTTATAAGTTTGAATCTTTTATTTGATTGGTTTTCAGGAATTGAAAGTTTTTCTTTGTAATTTTCCAAGTTTTTCTTTTGATTTTTGTCACAGGGGTATAATCTTTGGATCTTGGTCCTCAGTGCTTGTTTGAAAAAGGGTCTTTGACTTATTTGAAGTTTTGGATTGCTTTTTCTTTCTGGATTGTTTATTTATTGAGAGACATTTTTTGTTTTCATTTGACAAAATCTTTCCTATCATTTCATTTGTGTCTACATTATAGGCTTGATTTGGGAATTGTGTTGAGGATGTGTTGATTTTCTTGGATTATGCTTTATTTTATTCATCACATCCCTAATTTGATTTGGGAAAGGAAGAACTGAAGTCATTTATTCTTTTTAGTAATTTTCCACCAGAAAATATTTGCATTCGAAATATTTATTAAAGGAGAAATGTGGAAAATTTTGTAGTTTTTGATTATTTGGGATTTTGTTCATTCAAAAATTGAGAAATTGTGTTTCGTAGCTTTGGTATTTCAAAAAGAGATACCTTATCCATACTGTAATTAGATTTCATCGAATTGAAAGATTTCATATTCATTTTTTCTTGCATTTTATTGGGTCAAGGTCACATACGTGATCAATTTCATTTCCATTTCCCTTTTGAGTAAACAACAACCTTTAAAATACAACGTAATTTTAAAATTTATCGGCAACTTTTATTTTCTATAAATTCTCTTCACCAAAATTAGCTAGGATAGCGCTTTGGAATAGGTTGTAAGGCACAATGTGCAAAGCATCAAAACACACAATAGTATCTTGTGATAGGGAGATTTCAAATCCACCTGCTACATTTTGTCCTGGGAATCCCTTCTAACACAAGGGTCAATCATGAGGTCACATTAGGACTGGCAAAGTTACTCACCTTGCTTTGTTAGTATTAGTGTGGAGATAGTGCATATTATTGGGGGTCACTTGAGAATAAAATCTTGTGGGGACATTCTCGAGTTGATTTCAGGCTAGATACCCTACCTTTGCGCATGGATCAGACTGTTGACTATTTCCTCAAGCATAATTTTTGTAATTTGTAACCTTAGTAGCCTATCTCTTTAGGGTCTTTGCATGAGGTGACTTTGGAGGGACAAGTCTTCACGATATCTGGAATAGATGTTGACCAAACTCACTCGGGCTCCTTGGAGGGTATACCCATGATTATGTGTGGGAGATTGCACTAAGGTGTAAGTTTGTTAAGAAGGTCGTCAACATAACTTTTCCACTCGCTTTATCCCACCCCCTTATTGTCTAGACTTCGCAACATTGGATTTCATCACCAACTAGTGAGTTCGAAATAAGAAGGTTTGTTTGCTTGCTTTGATTTCTAGATTTTATTAATGAGTGTTGTTTGTTTCTCTAGTTGGCCATAGATTTGTTTCATTCTTTATTTCATGTGTCCAATGTTCACCCTCACCGTTCACGTAGGATGAAATGACTACCTCTAGAAGATCCAGAAAGTTATGTCCCTTTGCTTCCTAACTCACCAAAGGGATCTCCTGAGGGAGCAGTCAATAACGAAGCAGCCTCTAAGATTGGATGTTTGAATTCTTTAGAGGGATTCAGAATTCTTTCGGATTCTTTAGAGGGATTCAGACTTACCATAAACCCGTTATTGAATCTTAGATAAGATCCACTTCTCCTCTGACTAAATTCATTGGGAGAAATTGTTATTGAAGATCATACTCGAATACCTATTGGACCTCACATAGAGTCTGGTCTGGACAATCCACCCTTTCAGAGTGAGTCATTTAGAAGTCCTAATCTACCTATGGCATCGCAAATTCCTAATATGTTTGTTACCTATACGGTACCTTTAGATCATTTTACTAGCACAACTAGTAATGTCGTCACATTTTCAAACCAATTGTTGGTTGATTCTCACTCAATTCTTCCTCTGCATATTTACCACTCTACCATAGTCCCACAAGATACAATTGATTCTACTGGAAATGTGGTTATCACTCAAGCTCCTATTGGAACACCAGTTCCTCTTAGACGAAATCTGTCACTTCCCCCTAGGTATAACGCTTTGAATACTTCCATTGCTATTCCTATGTAGAATACATCTGAAGGGTCGAGACTTTTTGTTCCTCCTAGGTATAATGGAGCTAGTCATTTTGTTCCTACACCTACCCAGGTTCTCTCTAGGGGGCCTTACATTCCTCCTTCACCTTTGTATGGAGGATCTAATTGTCATGGCCCTAGTGGCTCCAATCTAGTTGGAGGAATCAGTCATTCTATCGCTTCTGGTTTTTAGATTCATGTTTGAGTCCAACCTCAAGTTGGGGGGAAACCTCAATTTGAGGGGAAACCTCAAATTGGGGGTCAACCTCAAGTTGGGGGGGGGACCTCAACTTGGAGGCCATAACCCAGTTTATGGAAAAAGCATACCTGCGTTATAATCTCAACCTTAGAATCTTACATTCCAAGGGAATCAACAACTATCTGGGGGTCAACATCCTCAAGTTAATTCTTTTGTACCTCCTAATTTTGGATAACCATATCCAGGTTCTATGAATCCTACCTGGGGTCAAAGTATTCAGTCTAATGTTCCTTTCCAAGGGAATATACCTAATAAACCAAACCATGTTGGCTATTTGACTCAAAATCCTCCACAACCGAATCTGTCAGGACTATATCACTATCTACATATTGCTTATGGTCCTACTCGTATACCTATGGGAATACCTCCCCAAAACTACCAGTTTCCTCAAGTGAACAAACAATTTCCTTTTCTTGCTACTTTGGATATACCGAATTTATATAGGATTTTGAATGATCCTATTTTGCATTCTTCTTATTATCCTGACATACCATCTAAATTACCATCTAACATTCTTAAATTTGGCGTTCGATCAGGAGAAGACCCAAATAATCACATCATGACATTCCATCTTTGGTTTTCATCCAACTCATTGATGGATGACTCTATTAGATTACAAATTTTCCAACAAAATCTCACGGGTTTGGAATCCAAATGGTATATTGAGTTACCATGAGGATTGTTTAATGACTTTAATACCCAAGCCATGGAATTCTTAACGCATTACTAGTTTCCTATTCAATATGAGACAAGAACCGAAATTTTAAGTTATTTTAAGCAATCCTCTTCCACTCATATTCCTTATCATATTCATGAGTGGAGGATGAGAAGACTCTTAATCAAAGTTGCCCTTCCTGATCAACTGTTGGTCGAGTGGTTTACTAAATCACTCATTGGTCCTGTAGCCCATGATATTTCCATGGGTGGTGTCATCACTGAAGAGAAGGCGATTATTCATGCTCAATATCTAGATCTCGTTTATTCACAAACATGCACACTCTATGAATTGATCCCCGATGCTCCTTGTCCATCCACGAATCCTACCCCAACACATATAGTAGCTTCTCATGTTGTTGATGGTGTGATTGGTACCTTTCATGATTAGACTCAGTCTACACAAGCCATTCATACCAATCCCAAGTCTACTGCTTCTAATGTAAAGAATACTCCTACTCCTACTCCTTCCTCTAGTAAAACTTCTGAAGTTAATTCAATCAATCTACACCTATCGGTAAAAATCAAACTAAAAAGAAAGGAAAGGGTAAGAATAAGGAAGCCAAAAATAATAATCAACAACCTGAGAAACTCAAAACACAACTTGTTGATGAAAAAGATAAGTGTAAACCTCGTTATCCTTTCCTTATCTGTGGTGATGATCATTACATGAAATATTGTCCACGACATGCAGAGGTTACTAAGTTCCTGCAAGGGACCGGGAAGCCTCCTACACCCACCATTTTTTCACAACCTTTTCCTTCTTAGCAACAATCCCAATTGGTCATTCATGACCAACCTTATCCTTATACCATGTCTTATGTTCTTATGTGTACTAGTGACTCCAAGAATAATGAAGTTACAGTCGCAACTCAAGCCAAAGATTATTATCCTTAGAAAGAGAAAGTTGATGATTTACCTCCTCCTCCAAATTCACCTCCAAATGGTTGTCTTCATATGGAACTATCGTGTCTCGATACAGTTCTTCTTACTCCTCCCAAGGGAATTTTTCTAAAGTATTCATTTAATCCTCATGCATGTGCTACCCAAAACTATAGTATTGTAGAAGATCTTGCACAAGCACCCTCTGCAATGTCGGCTCACAAAGTCCTTCAAAGTTGTCCTACTTAATGGAAGGCATTGTTAATGGATATTGGTGGAATTGATCCTACCGATACCAATTTGATAATCTTTGACTTGGAAGATCATATTCCAAGGCTTCCTCCTTAGTGTTTTATATCCAAGTTGTTGTGGAAAATAAGAATATTTTTTGAACCATTATTGAGAAAGGAGCCTCGACTTGCATTATGTTCGTTACTTGTTGGAAATATATTGGCTCTCCTGCCCTTACCGAGTCACACAATACTCTTAAATACTTTAATGGTATAGGGTTTAAGCCTTACGATGTTATTCCTTCATTGTCTATTATGTTATAAGATAAGGTGGTTAATGTGAGGTCGAGATCTTTGATGCACCTCTTGATTACAACCTCTACTTGGTGGTAGTTGGATTGATTCCATGTGCGCAGTTGTGTCTACTCTTTTCCATGTGTTACGTTTCTTGTACTAAGGAAAAGTCACTATTGTTGATCAACTGGCCTTATTTAATTCTGATTCACGTACTAGAAACGTACCTTTTATCTCAAAAACACTTCCTGGTTATGAGAATGTCGGCGTGGATCTTTTAAAAGATTCAACCTTGATGGGTACATTTCCTATTCCACCACCCAATATTCCTCCTCCTTTTGTTGCTTCGATTATCATGATATCAACCTTTGTTTGTGAAACCCCTGAGTCTTATGACCCATGGATAGTACCTATCTATGGTGACTGTCTTCGTTATAGAGATTGAATACCTTTAAGTCCAGTAGAATCATCTTATCAAGATATTCAATCGACAACTCCCTCTCCTCCTTCTCTCTACGATACATCTCCTTATTTGTTTCACGTGACATTTCCTACTGATGAGATGATAACTTTGGTCATGTCTATGGAATATACTCCATGGGACGATGGGAATCATTGTTCTATTCTCTTCCTAGAACATGATACCATAGAGATCTACGAACGGATTTCGACTTTGTCTATCGTTGTTGTTATTTGTTATGTTCTTGAGTCAACACACAATGTTTTGTATGAAGGGAACTTGAGTAATATTTCACCTATCGTTCCTCTTGACATCTCGATTAAACCCAAAGTCATGGAAAATGTTCATATCAATGCCTCATGTTCTACTGATGAGGTCCACACTTATAAATCCCTTTTCCAAGAATTGTGACGTTTTTGCCCATAGTTATGAAGAAATGCTTGGTATTGATCTTGATATTGTTGTGCATGAGATTAAGACTTATCCATACTCTAAACCCATTCGGTACAGAATTTGCCCAATACATCCATGTAAAGTTGTTGCTATTAAGCTTGAAGTTGAAAAACTTCTTAAAGCTGGCTTTGTCTATCCTATGGATTTGACCGATTAGGTATCCAATCTTGTTTCGGTAACAAGAAACAAGGACCGATCTGCGTTTGTATAGATTATAGGGATATAAATAAAGCTTGTCCCAAAGACAATTATCCAACCCCTTTCGTTGACCAAATTGTTGATGATTGTGCTGAGAGTGAAATATTCTCCTTAATGGACAATTTCTCCGGCTATAATCAAATTTATATTTTACCAGTGGATCAACACAAGACTGCTTTTATTTTCCCTTGGGGAACCTTCGCCTACCGAAAACTACCTTTTGATCTAAAAAATGTTGGTGCAACTTTGTGTGACTTTTTAGTGCACTATGTCTTATGCTTTTCATGACATTAAGCACATTCTACCACCCTATGTAGATGATCTACCAACGCATTCTATGCATCGTCAAGATCACCTGACACATTTACGTGCCATTTTTCTACAATGTCGTTATTATCACATACATTTGAATCCACACAAATGTGTTTTTGTGTGGAATCCAAACAACTTCTTGGTTTTATCGTGTCTATACATGGGCTTCGGGTAGACCCCTTGAAGGTTGAGGATATTCTTAACCTACCTCCTCCTTCAATCCTATGCCAACTCCAAAGTTTGCAAGGCAAGGATTTTTTTTTACGTTGATTCATTCCCAATTACGTTGAATTAACGAAAGGATTTACTCGACTTCTCAAGAAAGGTTACGATTTTGTATGGGATGATACTGCAAACAAATCCTTTGAATATTTGAAACTTTCCTTAACCCGTACACCATTTTTGTTTCCACCTAACTATAGCCGATATTATTTCCTATACTTAGTTGCTTCGGACTCTACCATTTCCATGGTTTTAGTCCAAGAGGATGATTCAGATGATGAACATGTTATATATTATTTGAGTCAGAGTCTCACAACCACCAAAACAAAATATTTACATCTGGATAAATTGGCCTTGGAAGTTGTTCAAGCTATTCAACGTTTTCGTCACGACAACTTATTATGAAAAACCACAATCATTTTCGATTGCAACCCCATGCAACATATATTTACTTGACAATTACAGGGGGGTAAGTACTCCAAATGGATAGTTATTCTCTAGGAGTTTGATTTGGAGTTTGAACGAGCCAAGTCAAATAAGTATTTGGTTTTTACTGAATTGATATGTGACCTTCCCTCTGCTGAGATAGAAAATGTGGAAGAGGATTCCTTACCTAAAAAATCTCTCTTTCTGATCAGTTCTAATGACATATCGTACAAAGATATTATCATCTATCTCCAGACCCAAAATTTCTAGCCTGATCCTTCTAGTACAGTTTGTTGTCGTATCCGGTATCAAGCTCATCAATACATTATCCTTGGTGATACCCTTTGCCACTGTGGTATTGATTCCATATTCCAACGATGTCTCACCTATGATGAATATGAGAACTCTTTGAATGGATATTACTCTGGAGCATGTGGCGTTCATATGTCTGGGTATACCACTACCCAAAAGATCTTACAAGCCAGTAATTTCTCGCCTTTGTTGTTTAAGGATTGCATTACTAACATCCAGAAATTCCACGCTTGTCAAACCTACAACAATAAGATCCGATCTCACCCTACTCCTCTTCACCCTGTATATTTCGTTGGTCCATTCTCTAAATGGGGAATTGACTTCATGAAATGTAACCCTCTCTCGGTCGGGGGGCATGGATACATTATTGTAGCTGTGGATTATTTCACTAAATGGGCAGAGGCGATGCCTACATTTGATAATACTGGGAAAACTGCAACGTTGTTCATATTCAATCATATCATTACTAGATTTGGTGTCCCCCAACCCATCGTTACTGATCACGGTAGTCATTTCCGTAATTTCATGATGTCTGAAATTACTGAAAAGTTGGGTCTTCACCATGAAAACTCAACCCCCTATTATCCACATGCCAATGGCTAGGTTGAAGAAATCAACAAAGTTATCACTAGTAAGCTTCGATTGATGATAGAAATTCATAAGTAAAATTGGCACACGGTGTTATTATTAGCATTGTGGGCCTACCGAACATCCGTTAATTCTTCCACGGGATTCACACCTTTCTAGTTAGTATATGGCATCGAAGCAATTTTGTTGATTGAATGTGAAATACCATCTTTGAAACTAGTTGTCGAACTTCTCCCAAACACCTCAACCGAAGAGGAACGTCTTTTTTATTTGATGCAATTAGATGAAACCTGTCGTGATGTCACCTTATTTATTGAAACTCAGAAAAAGCATGTCAAGGCCCAATATGACAAGCATTTCAAACCACGTGTTTTTTTCTGAAGGTGATCTAGTTCTTCTTTACGAGGAAGATCGTGATTTGCTAGGTGTTGGTAAATTTGAGCCCATGTGGAGGGGTCCTTATATTGTGAAATGAGTGTTGGAGAAAGAGGCTTATGAGATGGTAGATTATGATGGAATTCCTTTGAGTGAAACTAGAAATGGGCTTTACTTGAAGAAGTACTATTCTCAAATCATTTTTGCATGAGTGTTGTGTATTTTTAGTGTATCATACTTTTTTGTGCTTTTTCATTGTTTGGTTTCGCCTTTCAACTGCTTACCTTGCATTTTTCTTGGTTTCCATATGTCGATGTCTTCAATACCCTATATTGGATTTGTCGATGGCGCTAGTCGCAGTAATCAAAACTTAGCGTCTTCTTCTTAGGAAATATATGCACCTATAGATGAATTGATCAGTCTACATGGTGTTTTCCTTGGTCGTGCAACTAACAATATCACATAATACAATGTAGTTATCGAGTTGTTAACTGACGTTGTTTCACTTGAAATCTGTCATCTTATTGTATGACTTGATTCACAGTTGGTAGTCCTATAGTTGAGTAATCTTTATTCCATCCAGAGTCCTACTTTGTTAAGGGTATATTTACAAATTCACCTCTTGGAATTTCATTTTGATTACATTGAATATCAACACATGCTTAGATGTCTAAATACATTAACATATGCATTGGCCAATTATGTGTTAGACATACATTTGCGTCATTTATAAAATCCAATCACACTTTGTATATAAAACAAGTAAGCCGCTAGAAGCCTCATATTTATATAATGATAAAAGTTTACAAAAAGTGTATTTGTCTGAAGACCAAAATATAAAAAATTTGAAGCTCATAGCATCATGTACAAGAGAATCAATGATGTTGCTCAATATAACAAGTGACTTCCTGTGCTACTCTATAGAGCAGTCGACCGATGGATGCAGATACACCCACTGTGTGGCATTAATAATTCCTAGGGAGATCATCCACTGTGGCATCTGGGACATGTCAACCCCTCCAAGTTTTGTTCTATAACCTATAGATCTAGGATAGCTACTCCTCCTACATTAACTCTCTCTCCCCGCCTCTAGATCATGGATGAACTTGGAGGAATATAAGGTCCTACATCTTCATTTTTGAAGAGCACTCGATTAGTCATCGAATAAATAACACAAAAAACAGTTTATATAATTAAAAATAACAAAAACATTATATAAACAAAATTTCCTTCTTACTTATGTCCCCCCACTCATAACCTTCAAGTAGAGTTGGGTTTGGATCTCCACGGAAATCTACCCCGACATACGCATAATCTTCAACCATGAGCAGCTAAGTCCTCAACCATTGGAAGAAGAAAACATCATATCTGGCAATGAAACCACCTCCATGTCGAGCTATGAGATATACCCACCTCTTCATCCTTGGATCCTGTGGAGCGGGTATACCCCACTCCATCTGTAAGTGTAGAACAGGGACCCTCTCTAGGAAGAAGGATACAAAAATAGACCCATATCCAAAAAAAATTAACCCACCACTTCTGCATTTGGTAAGTTGTTTATTCATGCTTTTTAGGAACCCTTCGCACCAGTTGAAGACTCTAGGCTCCATATATTCTAGTGCATACTGAAAATGGCTCTGTAAAGCTATGTGGGCATCTACACTCCCTGCCATGCAAGTAATATTATAAAGGATAGTCCGCAAAGGAAAATATTAGACATCCCTAATATCCACCTTACCGTTGTGTTCTCATTACCCAACACACAATGATGACTGATGTAATAGTTCATAGGCTCACCTACACCCCTACTACCTATAAGTGTCACCCATGAACCACAACGAGATATTCCTATCAGGAAATAGATATCCTCGATATCTATGGTGAGTGTGTGGGCACCCACATGAAATTATTGCTCGTTCACATACCACATGTGAAACAAGTACTCCAATAGTCTCAATTGGGCCCTCATACCCTGAATATTGAAGAACTTTAGTAACCCACACTGTCAGAGAGCCATAATTATTCTCAGGTCATTCCCTGTGAAGTAATCCTCTTCTTTGTGTTCTCATTCGTGTCACTCCAACATATTAACCATGGAAATCCTGTCAAGGAACCTTAAGATGAGATTAGAAACATAATTTTATTTCCTGGGGGTTTTCCATTGTTGGGTTCATATTTTTAAATTTTGGGTGGTGGTCATCGCGGGCATGTGCATTCACACAGTCTGATGTCATCGCACCTTACCTATAGGGTCACCTGCGATGATCCTAGATAGTGGCAGTTCCCAATATAGGGCACCTACGATGACCTCAACGCATGGGTAACCCCTAAACAATAAACCCAAAGCATAAATTTAACCAATGAAAATAAATTTTGAAACCATGCAAATATGAAGGAGAAGGAGATTACCTCTTTTGTGGAGACGATTCGTGAAATGATTTTTCATGCACTCCACAATCAACAATTGAAAATCGAGGTGAAAAGGGGATTTGGAGCAATGTTTGGGAAAATTTGCAAATGAAATGGTAAAATGTGGTTTGTTACCTATTTTATTGAATTTTATCACTTTTCATTTGCATATTATATTATTTTTATGCTTTATCCAAACCCTAAAGTCAAAACAACTTTACAAGTGATTGATTTTTTCATATTGAAAAGTCTAGAGGTGAGACGTTGGAAGAAGGGTCCACGTTTTTGATTTTTTTTTATATATTTGTTGCATGTACAGATCCTTTTAGGGTTTTTTAGAAAAAACTCTGAGCAGATTCTTAGTTATTTCTCATGCTTGTGAAACCATGAGAATGTAATCGAGTAGTCTTTTGTCATTTTTTCGAACTTGTAATGGTGACACGAAAAATGAAACCTATGGAGTATTCTTTAATCTCTTTTTAAGCTCTCTAAACATGAAAATATGGCCGAATGACCTTGTTCTTTTCACGCTCGTAAAAGTGTTTGAAGAAAACATCCAATGAGCGGTAGGTTATCACTTTTTCAGTCTCATCATATTAATTTATGAAAAATACCTTATAGAGTTCTCTTTAAGTGTTTTTCAGACTCTCTAAAATTGAAAAACCCCTGAGTTTTCTTTCCTTGGAATCATTAAACAAACATCGAAACACCCATATGGGATCGAACCACTCCTTCTTAGGGTTTGCTAAACATACTCCGACAGACTCATCTGAAGGATGAGGTTACATCAACAAGCATATGTTATCCTCCTCATGCTTGC
>ML818319.1:118989-137564 GCA_009831015.1 Picea engelmannii | reverse complement strand
GTGTATGTGTATGATTGTTCATTTGTTCATTGCTTATTTACTCTGCAGTTATTGGATAATAATGCTTCATTGATATAACACTTGGATTATATGGTTAAATTTCTCTATTATTGATTCACCCCCCCTCTCAGTAATCCAACAATGTTCCCTAAAAATATTAAAAGAGACTTTCTCCATGGGAAAAATAATTTTCTCTCCTCTGCCCAAAAACCATATGAACGAAGGTCGTCGCACCCTTCTATATGCATGGGGTGTGACAATGCCTTATCATCTCACTCTGCACTATACCTGGGTTTCAATGTCGTTGCATGATTCGTGTGCATAGGGTGCGATGATGTTTAAAGCATGGGAAAAGTCAAATTTCATGAATGTTCTAGAAGGGGATCTTCTAGAAGATGAGTTGGTATCCGATCGGTTTGGATCTTATTCACCTCTCTGATTTCATGGGATCATCCTAATATCCTCATCCATATCTATTTCACACTATATAAAGAGGGATATCTCATGTAAAAGGCTAAGGTTGAATAGGCTAAGAATTGTATGGAGGGTTGTACTTCAGATTATGCTTGAGAGCTTTGTTTTAGTTCTTCAAGTCAGATTGTGGATCTTCTTCATTCAAGGAATTTGGAGCAAAGGTGTGTGTGTTGAAGCAAATAGCCATCGATAGGGGACCTTGAAACATCAAGGCATGGGTTGTATTATCCACTTTATATTCACTTAATACAGTAATTCATGTCTTCCCTATATAAGCATCTTGTCTTCTATTGTATAATTTGTTGATCATATACGTAGACTTCATTAGAATACATATATCTTTGTTTTCCCTCTTTGTTTGTTTGTGATTCTTAGATAGGCTTACTATTCTGCAAACTCAAGGAAGGAGCTAAAAAGATGACACTAGCGAGGAAAAGTGTCATTTAAACTAGTTCACTTGTAAATCATTAAACTAGTTCATATGATGATGAAGTTTAAGGCAAAGTGTGCATTCTGTTTTTTTTGTTCTAGTTTCCAATGGGATCTAGGAAGATTTGTTTGTGTCCACACTTATCGATTAATCCGATAACAGCCTCTTGGATGTTGTAGGCCCTCCCATTGTTCTATTTCCTATGCAGATAGTCCATCAACAGATGTTCCTCTCCACAACTCCGACATTTCAAGGGTTATATATCCATGTTATCAGTCTTACTTGGAGTTGCTCTGAAGGGTTTATTTCCACTATGGGATGGAAATTTTTGTTGATACACACTTCTAGCAGGAAGACTCATGCTAGAGCTCTTACCAGGGCTCCTAAATATCAAGGGTTTAAACCCCTTCTTCTTGAATCCTGAATTGTTTTTCTTCTTCAAGTCTTCATGGGGTTTTGTCTTACTCTTGAATTGATCATAGCAATACCTTGCTTTTAGAATAGTATCTTCTAGGTTATTTGGCTCATCAAAATCAATTCTATCCCGATAGGAATGAGGTAAGCCACTAATAAATAATTGCATATTTACCTTTTCAACCTTTATGTAGGGAAAATACCTCATCAGATCGAGAAATTTGTTGATATACTCATCTATGGTGATTAGTCCTAGCTTGAGTTCATAGAACTCATTGGTCTTCCCATCAAAGTACTTTTCTGACAGATACTTCGTATTGAAGTATTTCTCAAAAAAATTCCATGGAAAGTCCTTCTCATGGACTCATTTCACATTCCTAAGGTCCTCCCACCAAATGGAAGATTTCCCATTCAGGTTGAAAATGGTTAGCTTAGCCTTTAAGTTCTAAGAGTAGTCATGAAATCTGAAGTACTTCTTCAGGCCGAGTAGTCAAACTTCTACTTCTTCCCCCTTATTAATATCTCCATAAAAGTTGGATGGTTTGGATTTCTTTAATTCTTCAGGGTCATGAGTCTTGGAATGTTTCCTCTTCTTTCCTCTCGTCTGAGAATGGGAACTAGTTTTGGAACTAGAATATTCCTTGGATTTGTCAGTGTCCTCAACAGAGGAATATTTTGTTGAATGTCTCTTGGCTCCATGTTGGGCCTTCTTTGAGGTGCTCTTCCTGGTGTGGCCATTTTCAGGACTATGCTTTTGTATCTCAGGTGGAATTGAAGTTTTCTTAGTATGATGCATGTCCACGTGACTGGAAGTTGGACCATGTTGCATTTGTGTAGTATTTCAGATATAAAATAGTATGTAGAACATAAATAATTAGCTATAAATGGCAGAGAAACAATGATATAACCAGAACAATACCACAATAATACCATAATAATATCATAATAACACCAGAAAGAGAACTTTGTTTACTGAGAGCAATGATCACTTGCCTCTTCAATGGGGAAACCTCCAACAGAGCAGAGCTCTATTACAATAATATCGATTACACACTTATCATACCCTATATTCCTATTTATACTAAATCTATCTATCCAAAAGAACAATCTAGAGGAAGATCCTTCTAGAAGTGAAATCTTCTATTAGGTCTTCTTACATTTGACTTATTCCTCTTTATTTCTAGGCATTATTAATATTGACCTTTATTACATGGAAATATATTATTCTACTCACTTGAGGGGTTAGGTAGGTTAGGTCCCTAACATGCCCTCCCCCTTAAAATCATCCTCGTCCTCAAGGCTTGAGATGAGGAAATTGTTGCAGAATGTCAGCGGGATCCCATGTGGCATTTGTTGGAGTTGTATCTTTCCATTGGACTAACACTTCCTTGATGGTACACTGACAAAGATGATGCTCTTGCTAGTCCAAAACTACTTGTGATTGAAACTAGATGGATCCTTCTTCATCCAACTTGGGAAGGTTGGTTTGATTGTGGCACTTAGTTCCAATCACCTTTTTTAAGTAGGAGACATGAAAAAGAGGATGGATCTTAGAATGATTGGGCAAAGCTAACTGATAGGACACCTATCAAATGCACTTGAGAACTGTATAAGGACCATAAAATTTGGGCGCCCGTTTCTGACAATGTTCGGCCTTGAGTGAAGTTTTCTTATAAGGTTGCAGTCAAAGAAATACCTGGTCTCCTTCAGCAAATTGATGTTCTCAGTGACCTTGATCGATGTGTTGCTTCATGCGATTCTGAGCCATGACCAAATTCACTTTGAGGGTATGGAGAACATGTTGATTAATTGGGTTGGTTTTCATTGATGTCAACCCTTGAAGAAAGTCCAGTAGTGAATTCTGGTACAACAAAGGTTTGGGTAATGGAACCAAGTTTGTTTGATGTATAATGGTACGAGTTTTAATATATTTGAAGGTAATACTATTCTATATGGATAGTACATGTCATATCATCTCTAGTGGTATGTGTAATATCACATAACTCCTCATGGATAGAGATTTATGGCCATGTGAAGTTGGAGAACCCTCGTGAGTCATCTAGAAGCCCCAAAAGGTCAAAGTAGTCAAAGTGGTTGCAAAGAAAAAATTATTTAAATAATAAAGTGAAGTGATGAGTGTACTATAAGTCAAAGTGGATACATAAGAAATTATTTAAATAATAAATTTAATGGATAAATTACAAAGTGGACAAGTGGTTAGAGGTGGGTTAGCCCTAAAATAAGGAAATTGGTTTAAGATGGTTAGAAGGTATCCCCTTGAGGAAGCTACATAAAATTATAAGAAATTATTTAAATAATAAAGTGAAGTGATGAGTGTACTATAAGTCAAAGTGGATACAAAATAAATTATTTAAATAATAAAGTTAATGGAGAAATTACTAAGTGGACAAGTGCCTAGAAGTGGGTTAGCCCTAAAATAAGAAAAGTGGTTTAAGATGGTTAGAAGGTAACCCCTTGAGGAAGCTACATAAAAGTATAAATAAGAGGCAAGGGTCTCTCATTTTAATCACATTTGAGCATATTGAATATATACAAGTGACTGAGGTAATCAAAGGATATCTAAGGAGAATTTCACAGGGAGGTGAAGTAAAGAAGGTTGAAATTCAAGGGAGGATAAATTATTTTGATGATTCTTTCGAAGGTATGTTATTTTCAGGTCATCTCACCATTTTCGCAATAACTTGTTTTCTAGAATGATTCAAACTACGAAATTTGGAGGCCATTGAGGAAACATATTCAAGTAGCTGTGATAAAAATTTCATCTTGTGGATCATTGTATTTTTGGATTTACACTCCCTAGAAAATAGGGTTTGTGGCTAGTCATGAAACTAGTTTAAAACAGGTGTTTCAGGTAAAAACATCATAAATTCTTCATAACCAATCTAAATTGAGTAAGACAAAATGTTTTGGTTATAGTACAGTATGTCGTATTCATTGTACCATTTTCAGATCCATAAAAAAAATATTTTGTGTGGAGCACGCTCTACAAGTTCACTCTCTAGAATAATCTAGAATTCAACAAGGTATGCCATTTTTGCTATAACTCCTTTTCTGAGAGGTTCCAAGTAGTGAAACCTGGAGGCATTGCACAAAATACACTGAAGAACATTGTGTACTATTTTCATATCTTTCTTCATTACAGGTACATAGTTATGATTATTTCAAGTTAGGGTTGTTGACTAATCCAAAATTAGTCATGTGAGACTAAAGTAAAGTTTGATGAAAATGCTAGTCTCTTGTTGTTAAATTTAAGGAAGGTTTGCAAGTATGTGATCATATACACCAAGTCTATTACAGAGTTACAAATCAGATTGGATGATGAAATTGATGAGGGATTTTGGTTGAGGTACATGTTGGGTACATGGTTGGGACAAGTAGTTGATGATTTGGCACATACATGAGCTATATAGTTGATGATGTTGGTACATATTGATGAGTCATAGTTTATGTGTATTTGATGCATGATTGGTACATAATTGGTGCATGGTTGATGCACTCGTTGATGGTATAGGTTGAGGTACGGTTTGGTGCATACTTGAGAATAGAGTTGATTTCTGCAGTCATTTCCATATGTTGTGGCTTGCCCCTAGCCATAGAGATATTTTCCGCGTAACAGAATTGGCAACCATACTAGGGATTGAATCTTATTTTTTCGGGGTTTGGAGTGTTTTTCTTCTTAGATTGCTCTTGTTCATATTGATTTTCTTGTCGTATGATTGATAGACATCCTCTGTTCACTCTGGGTCAGAGTCTTTCAGCCTTCTCCTTAGCCTAGATGTGTTTTTGACAGATATACATAGGTTTTTGCTTGACAGTCGCGTATATACGTGTGTTTTCCTTCTGCAAGTTGTGTACATATGTGCTTTTCCCTTGAAAAGTCATGTACATCAAACTTTGTTTCTTGTTTTCTCGGTTTGGTGGTTATTGGGTAGGATTTGATGATTATTGAGTCTCTGTAGTGATTGTTAAGTGTCTATGGGATGACAAGAAACCTGTCTTTGGTTGAATTTTTGGGTAGTGCCTTTCTCATCAACTTTTCATTTTGATTGTCCTTGTACATTGGGCTGGGTGGTTTTCTCCTTGGTATCCTACTTGAGTTGTCTCTTTCTATACATAGTAGAGTCTTTATATTTCAAGTTGTTGTTCAGTCCACGCATTTTCATTTTTCTTATATTGAAAATACAAAAATATTAGGCATTTTACATTGATTGGAATTTTGATCTTTTGAGTCTTTGTCATTTATCTTAGTGCATGTAAAGAAATATTTCATTTTTATTTAGAATTGCAGAATTGAATTGAAAATTGCATTTTTAGAGAGCATATCATTCATTGGAAATTGATGTTAGGAATTTGCATTGTATTCATATTTACTTTACTTGTTGAGTCATAACATCACTAGTTTCACGAACGCACCTTTTGAGTAAGCATCGCCATTAAAATTAACACTATAATTTAAAATTGATTAGTAACAATTTTATTTTCTAGCGTGCACAAACTAGATTAGGATTTAGTGGCTTGTGTTATCACATAAACGGGTCAAGGTCTTGTGAGTCTATGTTTTCTACCTAGCCAGTCATGCAAACTAATATTCACAGGCCACATTCATGAGAACCAGATGAAAAACTTGAAGCATTCTGATATCAACTCAAATGAAGTGAGTGAGCATGATCAAATTTTGGTGGTAGATATCCATCAGGCAGATCGGATCGACGACCATCTGGTGATCAAAATCATACAGTTGCACCAATTTTAGCGTCAAACAAAGGTCTGAAATCGCAAGGTCAATCCTAGACATTGGTACGAGAGAAGATGTGTGGTGCAGGATTAGCATGGAGAAAGTCGTTTCAGAGAACTAAAGGGAGAAATGTTGATGGCCCAAGGTCCCAAAATGTCGATGTTCATCAGGGTCATCCATTCAGTAGGACACGTGGTGCCATATCCAAGCCATAGAGAAATCCATTTCGATAAGGTGGAAGTGAGAAACGCGGACATCCCTAGAATCAAAATGTCAATATGATCTGGGTCGTCCGATGTAAAGAGATGTGTGTCGATCGATCTGGGTGGTCATGTTTTCATGACTTGGAGTTTCAAGCATGGAGCGCATCACGAGTTTGCGAAACGCGAAATTGTGAAACGTGAAATCGCGACACGCCTAAGAGTTAATATCATGGTTACAAGGTGGGGTCATATGAAAGTGGAGCCATGCAAAATATCAGAGCACCCGAGTTGGTCACTGAGAAGGATTCTTATGGCCTCGAGGTGCCAATTTTGACTTGAAGGAGTTGTGAGATCACCTGGAGAATTCATGGGTGTCAGGGTTCATCCTGATCCCAACAAAAATAGTTAATGAAAGTGGGAAAGGTAGTTGAAACCTTTTTTCACCACATAAACATAAAGCATGGAAAATATGGCCATGGAGGGAAGACTGCCAATCGAAAGTTCCCTGTCATGGATTTTCTTGTGAAGCCCATACCGATCGGATCTTGCGTCTGTCATAAGAATACAAGTGCATCTTGACAGAAGAAGATGTATATGTGAATCTTTGATTGTAGTAGCTAGGTCACACTCCTAGTGATGGCGAGTTGTTCTGAGTATAAATACTCAGTTTTGATATTTTGTTAGGGTTGATGGTAGAGCAAAGCTCCCAATTTGTAAAGTTTTAATGAACACTCTGGTTCTCTGGTTATGCTTTGTAATATGATATTTCTTGTTTAATGAAAGTCATATTTCTTGCTCACTCTTGTTTCCCTCTAATACGGAAAGAGTTCATGGTTGATCGATTCACTTGAATTATTGTGACTGCATTATGAATAAAGTTTGATCATAGTGTTGTCATAATTTCTTTTAGTTCCTTTGAAATTTGAATTCAAGACGACCTTGTGTTTAAGTTTTTCTTCCTTAGGCTACTAGAAATATTGATGTTCATGGCAGACCTCTACATTCTTCAATGAAGTATTCTTCCTACTCACCCTTACTATAACCTATTGATTGAAGTTAAACCATACCTCACCTTCTTGTGCATACCAGTCCAGTCTTCTGAGTTAAGATGATGTTTTCTTGAGATTGCGCCCATTTGACCTTTTTATAACCAACCTGTGACATGAAATTCTGATGGGTATCAGGCTTACCTCTACCGCAATCCAGAGGTGACCTCCGGTGCTAACATTTTTGGCACCATTGCCGGGGATTAAATTGTAAATTTTCCTTGGGATTGAACGACAAAGATTACTAGTTTTGAAGGTGCATCAGAACTTAATACATCAAATATTGTAGTTGTGCACCTGGTGACTCCACTGTGGTGACTCCATTGATGTGAATCCACTGGCGAATCCACTTTTTTAGCTGTGGATTCTAGAGGCGGACACATGAGGTCTACGCCATAGCTACCTTTAGCAACATTTGAAGCTGACCAAGAGAAAATTGTTAAAAATGGAAAGGCCCCTCAATAAGGTACTTATGTTGTTGAAACAGGTATTTCTGATCATTTTCATTATCCTCATTTAGGAACTCCGATAGATGCTTCTCATTCTACTATTATACTGTCTATTGGAGTTTTTTGAAGTTTAAAGTTTTGGAGTGTTCTTGTTGTGTTTCCCCCTCCTAGTCTAGATTTAAACGAGAAATCCTTGTCACTCCTCTCTCCCCTGAAGTTGTACCTTGGTCTAGACCCAGACCTCGGAAGATTTTCCCACTCCAGGTTTTATTACTCCTCCTCCTGTTAGAGTTACTGATTTTGTAGAAAGGGAATCCTCTTTTCCTTCAAGCCCTCTAGCCTTTTCTCCAAATCCTCTTCTTTTTCCCTTCCCTCCAGGAAGTTTAGTTCCAGTCTCCCCTGTTTGAACCCCTTCCCCTCCTAGTTCTCCTCCACCTACCATCCCTATGGCAGGTGCTAACCCTCCTAGGAATAGAATGGATGCCATAGTGGCTGCAATATATTCCCCTTTAGTCCTACCTCAACCAATGAATCCTCTCCCTGTTGGATATTACCTAAAGTATATGCCCAAGTTCATAGGAGAAGAAGACGTAACTATTGAAGAACACCTTGTTGCCTTCTATAGTTATGTGGACAATATGAATATTGAAAATGAGGACGTCTGGATGAGAGTTTTTGTGTAGAGCCTTGATGGTGAGATTAGGAAATGGTTTAGGGGATTGACCCCTGGATCCATTGTTGGGATTGAAGCTTTGGATGATGTTTTCTTGAGATAATGGGGGGATAAAAATACTTTATGTATTATATTACATAGTTTAGGGCTCTGAAGAAAGAGGAAGTATAACCTATCTTTGACTTCTCTCAAATATTCAACAAGATGTACAATAAGATCCCTGCTAAGATAAAGCCTACAAAATCCTCTGCCAAGATTACCTATGCTAGTGCTTTTGACCCTGATTTTTGCCTCCTCTTGAGAGAGAGAAGAGATACTTTCTTGGTTCATATGAAATATGCAGCCCTGGAAGTAGAGTCTAACGTATTGGCAGTAAACCGAATTAGGAATAAGGCTGATAGGGACATACCAAGGGGAAGATATGAAGCCTCCACATCTAGTTCCTCTTCCTCCCCCCCCCAAATGGATGAATTAACCAAGTTACTAAAATATCTTTCAACTAGAATGGAAAGATTGAAAGTAGAGGGGAAGCAGACATACATAAATCCTCAAAATGTTGATAACAAAGCCAGCTTCGGAAGATCAAGAAATTCCCCTCAATACTCTTGAGAGAGTGCATAAATAGAGAGAGATGTGATCAAAAAATCCAAACACCACTCCAAAATAACCTAGTTGTTGATGAAGGGAGGGAGGAAGAAGAGCTTGATCCTGAAATCCATTTTCTTGGAGACACCTCCCTGTTTCCCCATTTGACTCAATCTGCATATGAGGAATCCCTCATGAAAAGTCAAATAAATGAGCTAAGTAAGGGTGAGAAGGCCAATAGTAATCTCAATAAATACAATCTCAAGTCTAAGAAGAAACAAGGGAAGTCTAATGTCCCTGATCATCTTTCTAGAGTAGAGAAGCCTGCTAATGATGCAACAAACAACAACATAGAAAATAAATCTCAGAACCCCTCACCAATACCCAAAGATCCTATCCCAGAAGTGAGATAAGTTATGAAGCTCCTTTCTTCTTTCAGCTTTGAGCACGAAATTCAAAAGATCAGAATTCATGTGCCCCTTTCAGAGCTAGTCAATCATGAAGATTTCAAAAAATCCCTCTCTAAGTTTTTGCATTCGGAGCCATCTTTCCATTCCACAGACTCAGTAAATATTCAATATGAAAAGCCAGTAGTCATTTTAGGTCCCATGGTAGAATATAAAGATGATTCATCCCCTCCCTTGTACAATTCACTGAACATATATGACAAGGTGTTGCGTAATTGTATGATTGATTCAAGGGCCTCTCATAATCTCATGCCCAAAAATGTCATGGAAGAACTAAGACTAGAAATTACCAAAGCATACCATGAATTGTATTCCTTCGATTCTAGGAAAGTGCAATATCTTGGGGTCATCAAAGATATTGTTGTGAACTTGTTCCAGTTTCCCATGAAAAGTGTGGTCATGAATATCATGGTAGCTAATGTTCCTCCCGAGTTTGTCATGGTTTTGTTAAGATATTGGATAAAAAGACTTGGGGGAACCTTGCATATGGACCTCACATATACTACCATTCCAGTGTTTGGAGGGGAGAATAGGAGGCTATACAGGGAATATCAGTTGGCCTAAATTATTAGTGATGAAGAACACCCCACCAATCATACTATATTTGCACTCCACATTGATTTGGGTTCTAGTTTGTTATAGCTCACAGATACTCCTTAATATCCTCTCAAATTAGAAAGGAAACCCATTTATTTTCATGAAATACCTCCAACTACTTTTGTGTGGAAGATGTACTTCGACGGAGCCTCTTCTAGGGAAGGTGTTGGTGCTGGAGTAATGTTTTTGTCACCTTGTCAAGAAGCCATACTTTTGTCCTATAAATAGAATTTGAAGCTACCAATAATGTGGCAGAGTACGAGGCTCTTGTTTTGGGTTTGAGGGCTACGAAAGACATGGGAATTGAAGAGATAGTAGTATTTGGAGATGCTGAACTAATTTTTCATCAGGTCAAATTTTTTTATCAAGCTAAGCACCCTAGGCTAAGGGCTTATAGGAATGAGGTGTGGGACCTAATTGACAATTTCTTCTTAGCCTTCAACATTTCATTTATTCCAAGAGAGGAAAATAATATGGTTGATTCTTTGGCCATCTTAGCGAGCCAGTTAAGGGTCCCACTGCCACCTAAGCTTAGGTCTAATGTTGAGATTAGATATAGGCCCTCTATACCTGATAATATCAATCATTGGAAGTTTTTCAAGGATGATCTTGAAATATGAATATTTCTTGAGTCGGTTGATGAGTTCTCTGCATTACACATTGATAAGGATCATGATCCCAAAGGTGACCCTCACGTTGATGTATTTCTAAATAAAATTTCTAATACCATATTGTTTAGATTCCTAGAAACCACATTACAAAGGGACTAGTTCCTTTAGAAAGATTATTCGATGGGAACGATGTGGCAGTAAAGGGTAAAATCTCAAATGATGAGGCTGATATGGCTGAGTGAAATATTGGCATAGAAAATGATCTGAAATTCGTCAAGCTGTCAAGCAACCTGTCAAGGGAGCAGAGGGTCGAGTATGTTGAGTTATTAAAATAATTTTTTGATGTGTTTTCTTGGATCTATGAATACCTCAGAACATATCACACCAGCGTCATCGAGAATAAGATCCCATTGGAAGTAGAGGCCAAAACATTTAGGCATAATTTAATATAGATAAATCCTATATTATTTCCCATTATGGAGAGAGAGGTAAAGAAGTTGTTGGATGCCCAAATCATTGTCCCTTTGAGATATTCTTAATGGGTGGCCAACTTGGTCCCAGTGATGAAAAAGAGTGGAGAGATCAGACTCTGTGTCAATTTCAAAAATCTGAACAGAAGCTCAAAGAAGGACAATTACTGTTGGACACACCTACCACACTTAGAGGGGGGGGGGGGAGATGAATGAGTGTGGGAATATTGTTCCCAAAACTTCCCTCTTTCACAAAACATATTAGTTAGCATTCAACATTTACTCATTACTCATTGTTGTCATTTATAAACAGTTAGATGTGAACACATATCAAAAACATATATCAACAATATATGATCAATAAGTCATCACCACAAAGAACACAAGATGTATGTACAATTTTATTTTTATTACGGACTACAATCCTTGGGGTTTTTCAGCAACAATTGAATAGAGTACAAATCTACAAGAGCACCAGCTCTATAATGCAAGACTCAGCTTACATCCTCAACACCAACTGAGATGAGGCAACAATCCTCAACATATATCAATCTGCAACAGGTATGTGACCTGTCAGTAGTGCAACCTGCGTGTGTACGTGCCCTCGCTCACTACAACCCACATATGTATGTGGCCAGTGTATACAACAACCTGTGTATACCTTCTGAGCTATTAGGGTTTATCCTTCAATATCAACTCAGAACCTCTGCAACCACCTTCTCATTCTCTTCTATCTCTCACTGTCCAAAATGACCACCAACCAGTCACAACACATCCAAGCTCTCCAATAGCTTACTCATGCTCCACAACCAATCAATATGAATGCTAACTCAATCATGTATAAACAACTAGTATACCATAGAAATCATATCACAAGAGTATTGCTCACTCCATCAACCAACATAAACCACATCACATCAGCCATACCAAGAATTCCCTAAGCATTCACAACACAACAAGAAATACTATCCATCAAGATAATAATGTAACCATACCAGTGTATCAATGATAGATACGAGCCCATAGAATGCAGATATGGAACCTTTTTCAGTCTTCAACATCTTGTCATCATCTCAACCACAAATATCCATGATTTTATCCACTGTATGCACCCTGTACAAATACATCCCATGTATTGTACACACCTTGTACACAGACAACCCATGTATACACACCCTATACACAGACAACCCACGTACGCACCAGAAAATAGGGTTTTTCTGTAATTCCAAGAATTTCTTCATCATGATCTCAGACTTGCCAAAACTTCAATGCGTCCATGAGATCCTCCCGATCTCCTCTCTCTTAGAATAGATATTCAACACATGCTCAAGATATCCACACCATATATTCTCTATGTTGAAACTAAGTTTTTAAACTTTTTACCTCTAAAACTAAAACTTTTTTCTTTCGGGATTCAACTTCTCATAAGGTATAATCCTTGCTACCAATCCAAAACGATCGGTCCCGAAATCCCGAAATGATTTATTTTCTTCGCTATAATTAAAGATAGAAAGCTCAAGTGTTATTAAAGTCTAGACGCATGTTCTGTAAAGTACTTTCAATCGCGATAAATTAAAATCATAAAGGAGTTAATTAACCATCTTTTAACCTTTCGGGATTCGGGTTTACTAAGAACAATATGTTTTCAATACATTTTGAATCGTGAAATCACGATTCCCAATTTCCTGAAAGAAGTGGAAGTCAGTATTAATCTTGATTAATTAAATACTAATCCCATCATGATTTCAGGATTCGGGGTTTGGTGGTGACATACCCCATGTAAGCATGATCCTCGAAACCTCGAAACGCGAAGTCCCGATTCAATACCAAAGTTAATGCCTAATAACTTTTCCCACCACGATTTCGAGATTCGGGGTTTGATGGTGATATAACTCATATAAGTGAGATCCCCAAAACCCTGAAACGCGAAATCCTGACTCAATATTAAGGTTAATTTGAACTAATTTCGTTTTAAAAACATTTAATGGTATTTAAACTTCTTAGGTATTTTCATTTATGAGTTCCATCAAATGCGATTTTTCAAATTTTGATTTTAAAATCGCCGAAATACGGCCATATTAATAACGGATAGCTGGTGTTTTCCGTGACACCAATGCATATCTCAAAAATATTCTCTTCTTTAAAGGTATTAAATTCTTGGCAACCACGTCAATACTTTCACCATTAAATAAGTTAAAGGAAAATTAAATGAGTTAAATGAGTTAAAGGTCTGTGTTTTGAAACTTATTTTTGCTCTTTCTATCAGATGTAAGTCGCATCTAGCCAAGCTTTCACACCTCTCTTCTGTGACAGGTTTTCGTTCCAATACAAAATTCATGGCACCAAAGAAGGGACCCAAGAAGAGTGAAGATACAACTAAGATTTCGAGTCTGAAGGGAGATGGCATATCTGACACCATGCCACATGCTATCGACTCAATTAAATCATGGAGACAAATTTATGAAAATATGGACTGCAAGATAAAAAATTCCCCTAACGAATGTGAGAATCACCTTCGGGACATAGCAGAATCATAACTTCACAAAATTTCAACACGCCCACGGCTCATGGAGTACAATGACATGATCAGTTGGGCTTTGGACAAGGTTGATATTCCAACGAGAAGAATTTTAAATGATCAAGGGGCCATTATTGGTTCATTCAGACTTGAACATATCTAGGTTATGTACAAACTCTCACCCAATCCTAAATTCATTTACAATGCCAAATTTATAGCTAAATTTCAAATAAAGGAATGCACTAAGGCAGACCAAACTTACCCTGATTTAATCAAAGGCTGGTGGAGATGTTCGTCAAATTTTAGGGCTGATACCCATGAAATTTATGCCACAACCTCTTTGAATGAGTACATGGTTTATGTAGCCATGATTTTGTGCAGACTCTTCGGAAAATATAATCCTTGTCATTTCCCCGTAAAATGGGTTCCCTTTTAAGAAGAAGCATCAGAAGGATATAGTTTCAACTGGGACAAGATTTTATCTGATAATATAGCCAAAGAGGTTTCGGATTACAGAGCTGCAAGAGCCCGAGGTAAACCAATGGCCTTTTACATGTAGGCATACATCATGGACACAATTTTTTTATGACTCCATTCCCCCTGATGAATTGGAGTTGAAACACAACTTGCCTTGAACCCATTCATGACTATCACTCTGAGATGTGGGAAGAAAATGCAAAAAAATCATTTTACGAAATTTTCCATTTTGTGGTGATACCAATGCACAAAATGTTTTTCGGTTGTGACCCTCCTCACATTTATGAAGAAGTTTCAAATAACCTCAAGACAATAGCAGTCTGGTTCATTGAAGAAAGCTTCTCCTACATCATGGTTTATGGGTGTTCAATTCTCCCTCACACGCTTCTGAAATTCCTCCCAGATAGACTGGTGTGTAGGGAAGTAGCACACCAAATAGTAAAAGGCAGTATTGGAATAGAGCTAAAGGAATCTCAAAAGAAGTCCTGACCAATCTTCCCTGTGCACATCGAGAAATTTTCATTACAAAATTTGGGACATTCCAGAGTGGAAGCAGAAGCACTCGAAGAAGTTAAACTATTAAATATTGAGTAAAAAAGGCATGACCCTTATCAACTAGTGAAAAAACACTTGATACACTGCAATATTAAAGCATACGAACATGAGGAGTCCCCTTGGGACGACATGTTCAAAGGGACCAAGTCCTATAAAGAAGTGTTAGAACGAGTACAGACACTGTCGTCTGATCTGCAAGCCAACTTTTAGACCTTCCAGAAGCATAGACGGAGTGGTCTACCTCAAGTAATTCAAGGAGAAGAGATCACCCTCCCCTAGGAGCAAGAAAGTGTTACCCCAGGTTTCGAGCAAGAATCACAGAAGAAGGGAAATCCCAAAAAGGCCCTACAAAATACAGAAAGGCCTCCACAAAACAAAAAGAATGAAGCAGAGAAAAGGTCAGGGAGACCTCCCAAGTCCGGTAAGATTACTCCCCCTTTACCACCCGATGTTGATGACAATACACCTAAGGTAGAAGGAGGGAAAGGATCTATAGAGCTAGGGATCCCCATAGCTTCCTTAACCCCCTTACAGTCCACTTTTGGACTCCCACAAACAGGAGCTCTATTTGTTGATGACCTTACCTCCATTCCCATAGATGAGATTCCTCCTTCCGATTATTTTTCAGTAGAAAAAGGAAGGTCGTCCTGAAATAGGAGATGCATAAGAAGGAGGGGAATATGGTTAAAAAACATAAAGTCTTGATAGACGGACAAAATTTGGAGGAAGAGGATTTTGCTATAGAGATAGAAGGTTCCATGGGAGCCATGGAAACAATAAACTTTTTTACCGTGGGAAAAATGAGAACCAAGATAAATAAGAGTGATAAAATCATAGCACAATTACAAGAGAAGTTAAAAAATGTTGAGGAAAACATTAGAGAAGAAATGAGTAAACTCTTGGAGCAGACAAGGGTTGCCGAAAGGTTAGAGGTTCAATTACTCAAAACGAGCCTGGACGAAATGAGCCAGAAAATGCAAGCAAGTCAGCTATAGATTACTCAACAAAAGGAGCATGCATAATAGTTACAGGATAGATTAATATTGATGGAAGGTCAAATTATAGATTTAAAATATTTTCAGGCCCAGTCATTGGAAGTACATTCAAAAATAGAAGTTGGACAGCATAAATTAATTTTCAAGATAGAGATTGTTTAGAATTACTTTCAAGAAGTAGATAATGCCTTTGATAATATTATCCTGAGGGAAAAAGAAGCCAAAGTAGTGAGGATTACTCTCCAAAAGGAAATTATATATTTGACAGGTGAGGAGGTATCCAAAACTATGAATGTATCAGCCACAGAGAAAATCAGAGGCGACATCATGCTCAAACTATGGGAAACCAACATAACTGAAAGTAAAAGAATAGTCAAAGAAATCAGAGATGACTGTGAAGATGTTTTTAATCTTCTAGACAAAGGGTCATTAAATATTGGAAAAGGCAATTGTACAGGACTTCTAGAATAGATCAATATTGAAAGACATCAATTAAATTTTAGGGAAAATTTGAGTGAAATCCAAATGGAAATTTCACAACTAAGAAAAATCGATGTCACCCTAATAGACAGGTTGTTAGTTGAGCCTAACTTAAAGCTGCAGTCAATAAAGTTTGTAGATAAAGAAGTTGATGACCGTCTTTCCAAGATTCAGAGAAAGGTTTATCTGTTCGAGGAAAGAGATCTTCCAAAACCCCCCAGAAATTTTACACAGTTCCTGGAGAGATGCATTAAATGTATTGAATCAAAAGAAGGAGAGTCATCAACAAAGTAAAAGTATTATTTGGAAGAGCTTTACTTCCAAGAAAATGGAAAAATGGAGAAGATCATGAAAATGGTTTTGGATCTATTTTTTAACAAATAGTTAGTCTCTAAGAATTAGGAAATCACCAACTCTCCTAAGATTGGTGGTTTTGTATAAATGTAATTTTTCAAGACTAAGAAGAGGATTTTTTCTGGAGGAGATTGTAAAGAGAAAATTCCATTTTTCCAGAATTAATTTAATACCATATAGATTGAAGATTCCAGATCTTGTCAAGCCTAAGTTATGTGTTTCTCTGTCATTTCATCTTTTATTGCACACCTTCGTTAAATGTTTTCATGAGGTAACTTCTATTGTGGTGATTAAAATTTCAGATTATCTAACCGTTTGTAGTTTTTCCTCTGTGTCAGCTGTTAGCGGATATAAGACCTATGAACATTTTAGAACTCTGAAATTATATACTTCTTCGAAGTTATCACCCTTCCTTTTTCTATTTGTATAAAATGAGATTCCTCTTAAATTGATGCCTCATTTTTGTTATACAACTACATGTTTCCTTTTCTTTCTTCATTCCATGCACTGTCTCTTTTAAAATTGACTCAGATACTAGAAAAGGCCTTCATTTATGTTATACTATTGATTCATAATTTGGAAGTTTTGTTATTATTAATTCAAACTAAAATCTGCGACCCTTAAAAAATATTTTTTTCTTTTTTTGACTTAAAAGAAAGGAAACCCTTTGCTTTCATGATTGTTCCAATTACCAGACAACCTAATATAGAACCTAGTCTATCAGATCAGATGAGCATTGCGTTAAAACTATTCAATACCATCTTACAAACAACAAATACACGGGTAGAACTTGAATGTTCATGGGCTGCAATTAAAAGGGATATTAGCAATCAAGAACAATGGGAATCTAGACAGAGATAGTTAAGGAACCAACTGTGATCTCGGTTTCCTTTAAACTAGTCTTTTTAACCATTAATTATATCTACCTTTTCAGATTCCTTGATAGTATACTTTAGAGCGTTAAAGTATAAACTCAGGAACAACACTCTACAAGAAGCTCTCACAAGAATCTCTCCATCAATACTCCAAAAGATATTCTCACAAGAATCTCTCCATTGATCCACAAAAAGGATGATGTGAAAATGACCATTGCTATCTTATTTATACTTTCATCCTCTAGGTGACTTAACCCATTTCTAGGTCACTTAATCTATTTTCCTTATTTTAGGGTTAACCACTTTCCATAAATAGAAATTTCTCCAATACTTTATCATTTAAATATTCCTTCTTGATTTTTTCATCTCACTTTATTATTTAAATAATCCACCTTGACTTTGTCACTTTACTTTATCATTTAAATAATGATTTCTTATTTTCAATCACTTTGAGTTCTTTGACCTTTTGGGTCTTCAAGCCAACATGTGAGGGTCCTCTAACTTCGTAAGGCCATAACTCTCAAACCGCGAGGAGTTATGTGACATTCCACATACCACCAGAAATGGCATGGAAAGTACTATCCAAATAGGATAGTTTCACCAACAACTTCATTGATATTCATCTCATTATTCCACATACAAGCATGGGTCCTCCAACCATTCTTCTAGGATAACTTAATCTATGGCAAGTACTATCCATCTAGGATAGTATCAGCAACAAATTCATTGATCTTCATCTCATTATTCCACATACAAGCATGGGTCCTCTAACCATTCTTCTAGGATAACTCAATCTGCAAAGTGTCTTCCCGTGAGGGCTTATACCAATGAAACCACATCGATGTATATTCATCATGTATTAATGACAACTCATTGATCCATATTCATCTATGCATTATCATCAAGGACAATACATATTACATTACATCAATCATCAATCAATCAATTCTTTCGTATCAATCAATCACTTGACATCAATTAATGACATCAATCAATCAAGCCATTGGCATCAATGACAACATGATCCAACAATCTCCCCCTTTGGCATTGATGGAAATACCAACATTGATGTCAACACCAATTACCAATTATTGATGTCAACATGTAGATAAGGCATGCTCTACATCAATATTCAATATGACT
>ML818319.1:76813-97537 GCA_009831015.1 Picea engelmannii | reverse complement strand
TAAAATAAAATGAAAAATAAGAAATTGTATATATATAATTGTAAATAAATAAATTTTATTATGAGTTTTTGTACATATTTATGTTTTTTCTCAAGCATTTATTTTCAATTTTTGGTTTTCCTTCCTAAATTCTCAACGCATTTTAAATCAAATTCGTATTTGTTTTTGTAGGATTCCAGCTGCAGATGAAACTTGCTGAAGAAATAAGGTGCAGATCAGTGTGGGAAATAGGACGACATAAAACAAGTGATACATAAGATAATTCGTAGCCCACAAAGAAATTGAAAAGAAAAGACAGAGGTAAGTTTTTTCAATACTCAGGTCATGAAAGGTTGTTTTAGCAATCTAAGGTAATATTGTTCAAATTGAAATATAAAAAGCAGATAATGGGATTATTTTTGACTTCATAATCCTCAAACCAAATAATTTGAGTGAATATATTAAAATCCAAAAACAATCAGTCATAAATTTTGTTCCAAAATATATCTGAAAACCAATCTTGAACTGTTGTCACCTTTTGTATATTAAGCCATTGAATTGCTACCTTGTTTTCTGTCTATATTTGGAGACTAACTTTAGCAAGTCACTATCTTCCCGAGTTTTTTGCAAAGGATTAAAAGTTTTTCGTTTTAAACCTCAGGGATTTCGGAACATATCTTAATAAGAAAGTCGGTCCTCACAACTACTTGATCTTCTGCTAAGTTAAGGAACGTTTATAGTGATCCTAACTTTCCTAGGTTTTTCAACAGCGTCGAAAAAATCAAAGCTTGCTTGAACAGGATGTCCCTTAAAAGTTTTATTTATTCTCCCTTGTCTCCCTAAGAACTAAAGGTCTTGTGAGGGTCAAAGGAAGGTTGATACTGAGTAAATCAAAATAAGTTGACAGACCTCTGATAAAAAATATTACACAGATCTCAGCCCTGATATAAACTGATTGCTCCCATCTTCGTGTTTTAAAAGTAAATAATAAGACAGGTGGTGAAAGGAAATTCAGAAATGATTGCCCCCACCTAGTCCATTAAGACGATGAAAGGAAATTCAGAAATGATTGCCCTCGTCTTAGCGTTTAAACGCATAAATATTTTCCGAAGTGGTGAAAAGAAATTCAGTGAAAAAGGGTCAGACAACTTCACCGGGGTACTGAACAGGCTCGCTGGAAGTGAAACAATGTATGAGAGATCTGTAAGGCTGTTATACGTAAACATCAATCTACTCTGGTAATCAACGCTTCCTGAAAACCTGATCATTTCCCCAAATTCTGATAGGACTTCCCTATTTTAGATTATATAATATCATTCTTTTGATGCAAGCTAAGAATCGCAAGACCTATTGAATATCCTAGGAGCGTTACGACTGTCTTAAAGCGTTCCCCAAACTTAGTAGCGAGAAAGGGAAAATTGCAAAAGTGACTTTAGCTGTGTTTAGAAAGAGTATCTGAGTTCGAAAAAATTTCTGGGGTTCCAAGCGAAATTTCCCTCCCCTTCTATCTTTTTCCTCATTTTTTCTGTTGATATTAGCCTATGACTCCATTTACCCAATTTTGGCACCTGGTCTACTGTTCTTCCCACCTCATAGGGAAGCGGGATCCCTAGTTGGAGCCTATGTTGGAGCCGCCCTTATTTTTCACCTCGCGCAATTTTCAATTTTTGATACTTGAGATCTAAAGTTTCTTTTCTTCTCCTTCCGAAATCATAAAGCTCTGAAATCTTGTCCAATGAATAGCAATTCTTTGTCACTTTCAAAAGGGGTCCATTTTTCGCAAAGTATGTTTGCTCTTTTGTTTTATTTCGGGGTCTCGCAAGTCGGACACTTTATTTTTTGAATTCACAAGTCCCGATTCACGAAAATGCGAACTCGGTTCTAATTTTCGTCCAAGGCGTTAACTAGGGTAAAATATTTAACCTCTGATTAGACGTCATCGAGGTTTCACGCCTCGGCATCCATCAGACCTGATTTTTTGTTCTTGCAGCCCCGATAGCCGAGAACACGATGACTTTGTGATAACCTTGGTTAGAAACTAAGGGTAAAAAAATAACCATGTTTAAATTTGGTTCTCGACACTTCGTCACTCGGCACTTTATTTCATCGAGTTAAGGTGTCTAAAAATCCGATTCACGAAGTTGCGACATAATTATAGCGAGATTAATTAGTCGCCTAATCTAAGATTTCCTTCTTTTAATTTGAGTCTTAATTATTGCCACATCGCGATATCGCAACTCGGCATATCATTCTTCCAAAAGTCAGTCTTCAAATTCTCGAATCGCGATATGACGATTAGGTTAGTTATATAATTAAGAATGCGCCAAATCACGGTTATTATTAATTAAGGAAAAATCGGCACTCGCAACCTCGCGAGTTGAAGAGTCAAAATCTGAAAAGAAAATTCACGATACAGCGAAAGGCGAGAAAATGGTTAACGTTGTTAAATTTGAAATTTTAAAATTAAGTGAGATACGTCCCGCGTATCGAGGTTGGCACACTTCACGAGGAATTTACTTGCCCTCCATAACCTGATTGCCTGTCAAGCCGTCGAACATTGATGACATTAATGAAGAATTAGGGTAAATCCATGACTAAATAAGATCAGATTTATACATTAAATTTGGTTTTATTTGCGATTTGACAGACTTATTTCAAAGGGTACAGACTTTTCAAATATATACGAGAGTTTCATTCTTTTAAAAAAAAACATTTCTCATAAGCGCACAGAGCTCACCTTGCTTTGAGGGAACTCATTTCCGCATGTATACACAAGTTTATTGCAAAAGAGTGAAAAAGAAAGCGTCATCCATGGCCCCAAGGAGAGCAGCGAAAGCAAATGTCGAGGTTGTAGCGCAGGGTCCAGACAATGTCTCAGATATTTCACCACGGACTGGCGGCTCAGTACCCACCTGGTTGTTTATTTCAGACATTCTGCAATCCGAGTTGGTAAACTATTCAGACTCGGATGACGATGACAATGATATTGTAAAGGATGACCTGAACACTAAGTATAAGACAATTGTTCAGTCGGGAATGCACCTGGTTGCAACCAGACCTCGGTTGCTCCCATACTACGACATGATCCGATGGGCATTGGATCACGTTGACCTGCCCGCCAGAACTATCATGAATGACCAACAGGTCATGGTCAGAACTTTCAGACCAGAGCATATCCAATCTATGTATAATCTCCCAGCAACTTCTGAATATACATATGGCAAAGAATTCCTGGAGGAATTCAAAAATAAGGAATGCGAGGAATATGAAAAAACCATGCCTGGTTTGATAAAAGATTGGGTCTCGCGCTCTACAACATTCAGAGCGAATGACAAGGGTGTGTATTCGATTTCTTCATTGGAGCCACAGTATATGTATGTGGCGATGATGACTTGTCGACTTTTCGGATGGGAAGATACTGCACATTTTTACATCCAGTGGGTACCTCTCATCTTCCGGGTAGCAGAAGGTTCGTCATTCAATTGGGCGAAAATGCTCTCCGACAGTCTTTTCAATAGGGTCACAGAGTATCGGGAGAAAAAAGCAGCCTGGACACCATCCGGATTCTTCATGTCCACGTATATCATGGACGCAATATGCTCCATGACACCTTTTCCTTTGATGAATTTGGCTTGGAGTCCAACCCAAGAAAAAACTGTGCATGAGTACCACGACAAGATTTGGGAAAATAATGCAAATAAGTTTATTTATGAAATTTTCAACTGGGTGATGGTGCCCCTGCACATCGCCATTTTTGGTCTTTCGCCACCCCGCATCTCAGATAGCATTGTTGTGAATCTAAGAAGTATCACAGACTGGTACATAGAAGAAGAATTCTCCTATTTTAGAGTGTTCAAAGATGTTGTCCCTCCTCTGGCGCTACCGCTATTCATCCCCGACAAGCTGGCCTGTCGTGAGATTGCGCGACAAACAGTAATTGGCGGAGTGAGTAAATAGCTCAAAGCGTCATCAAAGAAGGTATGGCCATTTTTCCCTGTTCGACTTAATTCCTATTCCTTATTAGATTTCGGACATGCTAAGGCTGAAGCTGCAACCTTAGAAGACTTAAGCCTAGTCTCTATTGAGTACAAAAAGCATGATCCACAGAGAATTGTAAACACCCATTTGGGGAATTGTGGATTAAAGAGGTTTGAACACGAGTGTTCGCCCTCGGATGATGTTTTCCAAGGGGCGAGGTCCTATTCGGAAGTGCAATTTCTAATCAGATCTCTAGCACCCGAAGATAGGGCCTCTGTTTTAAAATTTCAGGAACATAGGAAAAGATGTCTCCCCGTGGTGCTGGGAGGTTTAGGACTTTCCAAGGATAAAGAAAAGGAGGCCAAAAGTTCTGAAGGGAAAACTTCTAACCCCAAAAAATGTCAGGAAGGGGAGCAGGAAAAGAATCCCGAGCAGGAGAAGAATCCCGAGCAGGAAAAGAATCCCGAGCAAGAGAAGAGTCCCGAGCAGGAGAAGAGTCCCAAGCAGGAAACGAATCTTGAAACAGAAGAAGGGACTACTAACCCACCCAAGGAACATGGTCTAGAGATGGAAGTGAAAAACACCGACCCGCCTGAAACTCAGAATCCAGAGACAGGGACAAAGACGAAGACCTTCGATCCTCCAAAAGAGCAGGACTCACTCGTCACACCAGGAAAGGCGATGAAGCAGATCGGACAACCCATCACCTCTGTCACACCCTTGCAGTCGTCACAGGGAGACGTTAGCGAGGGATGGATATTTGGTGAAGAGATGAGGCCTATAAGGGCAGAGGAACTCCCCCCTAATGAGTTCTTTTTTGACAGAAAGAGAAAAGATGTAGTAAAGCAGGAATTTTATCAAGAGGGAGAGTCCACTGTTAAAAAATTCAAAGTAATGATAGATGGAAAAAAGAAGAAGAGTGATGAATTTGCCACAGAAATAGCAGGGACGCTAGGAGCGTATGCGTCAGCGAACCAATACTCAGTTGCGATGTTGAAAAATCATCTCAAGAGAAAGAATCGACTGATCAAAACTCTTGAAGCCCAAGTAGCTTTGGCTGCAAAAGACGCTAAGAGTCAACCGAGTGGAGCAATAGAGCTGGCCCAATTGGCCGATAAGAAAGAAATCGAAGTCCTCAAAACCAAGCTGGAACAAGAAAATTCAGTGATCTGAGATGGTCGGGCACAGTCGGGTCAGCAGAGGGATACAATCACACAGTTACAGGCTCAATTAGAGGTCGCAGAAAGCAAGGTTGTCGACATCGAGATTGTTAAATCCTGAGCAATCGATATTCGGAGAAGGATCTCTTCTGTTCAATAGAGTCTGCTAAACAAAGCAGGGGAGTTTCGAGAAGATTGCATGTTAGTGCATCAGATTTATGAGAATCTGATTGTCAATGAAAGAAATGCAGAAGCTGCTCGGATCGCCTTCCAAGAAGCAGTGATAGCCACCAACAACAGATTTTCAACGGGGCCCCCCAGACTCACCATTGCCGAATAAACAAGGGGTAATATTTTGTTAAAAAATTGGGAACATGATATTACTTTAAGAAAGGAGCAGGCTCAAAAAGTGACGAATTCACTAGAAGAGACTTTCAAAGCCATAAATGGTGAGTTGTTAGGGATGGAGAGTGGAGGTGACACAGAGGTGCTAAGGCAGATGAATATAGAGTGGATCTCCCTCGACATGAAGGAGAAAAATGAGAGAAATTTGGCGAAGATCTCTAAAATGAACAGGGTAGACATAGCTCAAATTGATGAACATTTGATTCAACCCAGCACACAACTCGGCACCCTTGATACTGTTGATGCACATATGGGGAATAAACTTCCACAATTAGCATGAGAGTGTTATTTTGCCGAAGCCATTTGTCAAGAAGAGCCGTCACAACTTGTATCCCAATTCATGGACAGATGTAGGATATGCACTGAGTCTATGCAAAGACAAGCACCTGGCCCTTTTTAAAAATAAAATAGAAGAGATGGAGTGTTTTCGCTCCTCACAGCTGCCAAGCGGAACTTTCACATCTTGTATCCAGTTTATGGACAGATGTATAATATGCACTGAGTCACGTAAAGGCAGGCAGCTGGCACTTTTTTGAAAATAAGGAATAGGGAAGGGCAAATTTGTATAAATAGATCACCAAAAGAAGAACCAAAGGCTGGACTTTTGGGCAAACATTGTAATGTATTTTTTGCATTGGAGGAGTTAATACAAGCAAATTCGAAGATTCTTGATTCCGTCATGACTGTGTTGCAAGTTTGTTTCGTTATGTTTCTTGTTTCATTTCAATTCACTCTTCGTAATTGATGTGTATCACTATAATTTAGTACAACCACTACTATAGTGAAGAGATTTCATCTTTCTGTAATTGTGTCTTGTCTTTCCTCTGCACCAGCGTGTAAGACCAATTTGCATTTACAGAATTTTATATTTAGTTACACTATGTCAATTTCTTCTTCTGTGTATGTGTGAGTTTCTATTGACAGGAACCTTACGTTATCCACAGCTAAATATTTTTCTCTCATTCCATACATTTTACTAAAAGAAATACAGTTACGGGAAAGGGCCTTCAGTTTGCATTCCCATTTTGTTCTTCATGCAAAAATACCACTTAAAAAACCAAATTGAAACAACGTTAAAATCTCTTCCTAAATCATTTCGATACTGGTATTGTTCCTTAAATGACTGTCCCTGCAGTAACTCAACCTAATATTCAACCTAGACTCTCTAATCAAACTCATATCACTTTAAATCTCTTTGATACAATTCTTAAAACTGCTAACACCCGGGAAGAATTAGAATGTTCATGGGCATCCATTGAGCAAGATATTACCTCCCAGGAACAATTGGAATCTAGACAACAAGAACGTAGAAACCCTTATTAGTTTCCATACCGAAGGTTAGTATAATCCTGTATCAACCTTTTGTATACTTTCGGATGCCTTGACACTGTACTTTAAAGCCTTAGGTACAGACTCAGGAACAACATACACAAACAACCCGCGTATTGTATGCACCTTGTACTCAGACAACTCGCGTATACGCATCCTATACACAGACAACCAACATATGCATTAGAAAATAGGGTTTTTCTATAATTCTGAGAATTTCACCGTCATGATCCCAGACTTGTCGAAACTTCAATGTGTCCATGAGATCCTCCCAATCTCCTCTCTCTCAGAATAGATCTTCAACACATGCTCAAGAGATCCACACCATAGATTCTCTACACGAAGATCTCACAAGAAGCTCTCCATCAATACTCCAAAAGCTATTCTCACAAGAAGCTCTCCACTGATCCACAAAAAGGATGATGTGAAAAATACCATTTCTATCTTATTTATACTTTCATCATCTAGGTCACTTAACCCATTTCTAGGTCACTTAAGCTATTTTCCTTATTTTAGGATTAACCACTTTCCATAAATAGAAAGTTCTCCAATACTTTACCATTTAAATATTCCTTCTTGATTTTGTCATCTCACTTTATTATTTAAATAATTCACCTTGACTTTGTCACTTTACTTTATCATTTAAATAATGATTTCTTCTTTCCAAGCACTTTGACTTCTTTGACCTTTTGGGGCTTCAAGTCAACATGTGAGGGTCCTCCAACTTCATAAGGCCATAACTCTCAAACCATGAGGAGCTATGTGACATTCCACATACCACCGAAAATGACATGGAAAGTACTATCCATATAGGATAGTTTCACCAACAATTTCATTGATATTCATATCATTATTCCACATACAAGCATGGTTCCTCCAACCATTCTTCTAGGATAACTCAATCCATGGAAAGTGCTATCCATATAAGATAGTTTCACCAAAAAAATCATTGATATTCATCTCATTATTCCATATACAAGAATGGGTCCTCCAACCATTCTTCTAGGATAACTCAATCTGCAAAGTGTCTTCCCATAATGGATTTCACCATAAGGGGACCACTTTGGAGTTCATCCATTTGTGTACTTTATCAACCATGATAAGACAATAATTAGTCATCTATACATTTTTCCAACAATGCATCATATACCAATGAAACCACATCGATCCATATTCATCATGTATCAATGACAACTCATTGATCCATCTTCATCTATGCATTCTCATCAAGAACAATACATATTAAATTACATCAATCATCAATAAATAAATCCTTTGGCATCAATCAATCACTTGACATCAATTAATGGCATCAATCAATCAAATCATTGGCATCAATGACAACATGATCCAACAATTACCCGCTGCCAAAGATGGAACACATATTGCAAGGGTGACTGGTGCATCTAGGATTTCCATGATCGATGGATTTTTTAGTTACAACCAAATCTTTGTCCTGCCTGAAGACTGAGAAAAGACAACCTTCACCACTCCTTGGGGCACATTCATGTATGCCACAATTCCCTTTGGATTGATGAATGCAGGAGAAAACTTCCAACAAGCCATGGACATCACATTCATTAGAGACAGAGATAATTTTGTGGTCATCTATATAGATGACAAAACAATCTTCTCCAAATAGGATAAATAACATGCTTAACATATGAGAAAGGTCTTCTCGAAATGAAGAAGGTTTGGTCTCTCTCTAAACCCCAAGAAGTTTTTATTTTCCATGCAAGAAGGAAAATTGTTGGGACACATCGTATCAGCTGAGGGGGTTAGTATTGATTTGAGTAGGGTGGAAGCGATTCAAACCTTGTCACTTCCCAGATCCAAGAAGGAGGTTCAGTCCTTCCTGGGAAAAATCAATTTTCTGAGAAGGTTTGTTTCAAATTTTGATGAATTGGCGAAGCATATCATAGCCATGCTCAGGAAGGGGAATGAAGTAAGATGGACTGTTGAGTCCAAAGGATCCTTCAACCAAATCAAGAAGGCACTAACTAAACAACTTGTGCTTATCAGTCCTGATTATTACAAGGATTTTTTGATCTTCTCCTTTGCCTCTTTTGATATAGTGGCTGATGTTTTACTACAAAAGAATGATGAGGGGATGGAGCAACCTATTTCCTTTTTCAGCAGAGTGCTAAAATATGTAGAGGTCAGATATGACATCATGGAGAAGAAGGCCTATGCCTTGGTGAAAGCTCTTATAGATTTCAGAGTATATGTTATGCATTCAAAAATCATCGCATATGTTCCTTTAGCCTCCGTGAAGGACATTCTCATTCAACCTGACATGGATGGGAGAAGGAGCAAGTGGATTTCCAAAATCCTTGAATTTGATCTGGAAATAAAACTCACCAAACTAGTTAAAGGCCAAGGTTTAGCCAAGTTGTTGGCTAAATCTAATTGTAAAGATTTGGAGCTTAACTTCATCAACACTTGCTCAGAGAATCAGCAAGCTAAAGTGCCTGATAAAAACCCTCAAGACAACCCTCCATTGGCAGAATGCCCCTGGTATAAAGACATTATACATTTTCTGCAAGAGTTGCGACCTCCAGATGGTGTGGGAAGAAGTAAGGCAAGATATTTAAAGCTCAAAGCAATTAGGTATTGCCTTATTAACTAGGTCTTGTATTGGAAAGGCCCTCTAGGAGTTCTCCTAAGATGTCTAGAACCACAAGAGGCCAAAAGGATTATATTTGAGTTCCATGGAAGCTTATGTGGGGGACATCATTTCTGGAAAACCATAACCTACAAAATTCTCAGACCTGGGTATTACTGGCCTACTCTATTCACTGATGTCTGTGCCAAATTCAAGGCTTGTATTAAATGTCCGAAATTCTTTGGGAAGCAACAACTCAAGTCACTACCATTAAATCTTGTACTAGCTTCAAGACCCTTTCAACAATGGGGCCTAGACTTTATTGGGGAAATTGAACCTCCTTCAAGTGGTCAACATAGGTGGATCTTAACTGCAATAGATTATTTTACCAAGTGGATAGAAGCTATCCCCACCAGGAGCACTTCTCACAAAGTGATCATTGGTTTTCTTGAAGATATTATACCAAGGTTTGGTTTCCCGAACATAATTGTTATTGATAATGTTTCTTCCTTCAAGGATGAACCATTGATCAAGTTTTGTGAGTAGTTCAGAATTTCATTAATCCACTCCACCCCTTACTATCCACAAGGCAATGGATTAGAAGAACCCTCCAACAAGAGCCTGATAAATATCATCAAAAGATTATTGGAGGACAACAAGAAATCATGGGATTCAAAGCTCAAATTTTCTCTATGGGCTGATAGAGTGACAAAAAAGAGGTCCCTGTGCATCTCTCCTTTCCAACTGATATATGGGACTGAGGCCATTTTTCCTTCTCACCTCGCCCTACCTGTGGAAAAATTATGTCAGGACTATCAGGGAGAGCCTGACGATATGATCAGAAGAATTCATCAATTGGTGGAAGTCCAATAAACTAGAGAGCAAGTGATGGATAGAGCACATGACCATCAACAAAGAATTAAGAAGACTTTCGACAAGAAAGTCAGAAAAGAGGACTTCTAGTTGGGAGATCTAGTACTCAAATGGGACGCGCCTAAACAAGACAATGACCAGCATGGTAAATTTGAAGCCCTTTGGGTAGGTCCCTTCAATATTTTTGAAGCATCTCCAAACAACACTTATAGATTGCAGAATTTGGAGGGTGATCAATTTTTCGGTGGCCCAGTAAATGGGCACTTCCTAAAAATGTTTTTTGTTTAATGGCGTGATTAGCATCCCACCATTGTAAATATCATTCTCGTTTTATGTTTTTTTTTTTTTGATAGGACACTCCAGAACCCAACACTAAGGCACTAAAGCCATGAAAAGAGTTCTTAGAGCCTCGCAGGCAGGAATCTATCCCCCATGGAGCCAAATGTTATCACATAAACTGGTCAAGGTCTTGTGAGTCTATGTTTTCTACCTAGCCAGTCATCTAAAGTAATATTCATAGGCCGCATTCGTGAGAACCAGGCGTAGCACTTGAATCAGTCTGATCTCTACTCAAATCAAGCGAGCGAGCATGATCAACTTTCAGCGGAAGAGATCCATTAGGTAGATCGGATCGACGACCATTGGGTGATCGGAATCATACAGTTGCAGCAAGTTTAGCATCAAACAGAGGTCTGAAATTGCAAGATCAATCCTAGCCATTGGTATGAGATAAGACACGTGACACAAGATCAGCATGGAGAAAGTCGTTTTGGGGAACTAAAGGGAGAAATGTTGATGGCCCAAGGTCCCAAAATGTCGATGTTCATCAGGGCCGTTCATTTAGTCAGACATGTGGTGCAAGATCCGAGTCATGGATAAATCCATTTTGGCAAGGCAGAAGTGATAAATGTCGATATCCCTAGCCCCGAAACATCGATATGATTTGGGTCATCCAATGTAAAGAGACACATGTCGATCGATCTGGGCGGTCACGTTTTCGTGACTTGGAGTTTCGAGCATGGAGCGCATCGCGAGTTCGCAAAACACAAAATCGCGATGCACCTAAGAGTTAAGTTCACGGTTACAAGGTTGGGTCATATGAAAAGTGGAGTCGTGCAAAAGATCAGAGCACCCGAGTTGGTCACTGAGAAGGATCATTATGGCCTCGAGGTGCCAATTTCGACTCGAAGGAGTTGTGAGCTCACCTAGAGAATTCATGGGTGTTAGGCTTCGTCCTGATCCCAATAAAAGTAGTTAATGAAAGTGGGAAAGGTATTTGAAACCTCGTTTCACCACATAAATGGAAATCATGGAAATTATGGCCATGGAGGGAAGACTATCAGTTGAAAATTCCCTGGCATGGATTTTCTTGTGAAGCCCATACTGATCTGATCTTGCGTCTGTCAGAAGAATGCGAGCGCAGCCTGACAAAATAAGATGTAGACCTAAATCTTTTATTGTAGTAGCCAGGTTGCACTCCTAGTGATGGCGAGTTGTTCTGAGTATAAATACTCAATTTTGATATTTTGTTAGGGTCGATGGTAGATAAAACATTTCGATTTGTAAAGTTTTAATGAACACTTTGGTTCTCTGGTTATGCTTTGTAATTTGAGTTTTCTTGTTTAATGAAAGTCAACTTTCTTGCTCCCTCTTGATTCCCTCCGATACTGAAAGAGTTCATGGTTGACTCATTCACTTGAATTATTGTGACTGCATTATGTTGAAAGTTTGATCATAGTGCTATCATAATTTATTTCAGTTCCTTTGAAATTTGAATTCAAGACCACCTTGTGTTTAAGTTTTTCTTCCTTAGGCTGTTGGAAAGCCTGATGTTCATGACAGACCTCTACATTCTTCGATGAAGTCTTCCTCCTACTCACCCTTACTACAACCTACTGACTGAAGTTAAACCAGACCTCACCTTCTCGTGCATATCAGTCCAGTCTTCTGAGTAAAGATGATGTTTTCTTGAGATTGTGCCCATTTGACCTTTTTATAACCAACCTGTGACATAAAATTCTGATGGGTATCAGGATTACCTCTATCGCAATCTAGAGGTGACTTCTGGTGCTAACACCTTGGAATAGGATTTTGTGAGTAAACTTCTCCAAGGCTATTAAATCAACATATGTGTCTAACTAAGGGAGTGGAGAAATCGATTGTATAATCAATAATATCAGGAGACTCTACTTACACCGGAGTTAATCACAAGGTTGCGCGAGGTCAGTTGAAGGGATATCCCCCCGATACCTTATTAGCGTGAGATATATTTATGGGGATCTATTCGTATCTTGGGATCTTTCTAGTTCCCTTACCTCCATGAGAGGCGGTTATTTCAAGGGTTTGGGATTTTCTACCCTGCTAATATGGTGGAACCGACTTGTGATTGTTCACCTGTGCATCAGTTATACAATGGTTCCTTAGTTTCTTGAATTAGGTGCCACATAGGTTACTTGTAGAGGTTATTCTGTATGTACCTCGGGTCAGATAAGGGTCGAATAACACACAACATTTATGGAGGATTACCTCTCCGAGGGGATCTTACTGACTGGTTGTTAAGCCCACGAGGGCCATTATAACTGATTATGTTACCTCTAATCTTTAGCAGGGAGTCTTAGGCCCTTCTTGGGCGAGGAATACCTACTTTAGAGAGGGAGGGCCCTTTTAGACACTTTATCCTGTTTGTGTGCTTATTGGACGTTTTATCATTTTTGGTGTGCTCTTTGATTACTAGTTGGACTTAGGATTTGTTTATATATATTGAGTTTTAAGTCATTGTGGAGTCAGACCAGCTTCCCCACCGATCTCTCTGCTTGTTACAGTTACCACTGAATTTTGAGTCTTTTCCTTCTAAAAGGCGTAGAGTTATTAGATGTGGTACACACACCTCCACTTTTCAGACTTGTGATTCTACAAGGATGAGTATTGAACTGAGTCATCACAATACTGGGAGTCCCTCGACTCCCACACCTACTACAGTTAATGGCACCCCTTCGGCTCCTGCAACCACAATGGTTGTAGTGTCAAAGGCACCTATCATCACTGTTTCCCGTCCTATAGTGAATGCTCAACCTATTTCCATGAACCCATTTGGGTCTCTTGGTCACTCACCGGGCTATAATTTTCAGTCCATCCCTATGGCCTCTAGTCCTTTTTCCTATGGTATTCCAAATTTTACTTTACAGTTTTCAAACTCCATCCCAGTTGTTGGCCCTAATTCTAGCATTGGACTTGGGGGCACAACTCCTCCTTATACTCATTTCTCGTTTGGTGGCTCTCATATCTGTCAAATGACTCCTACTATGAGAGGCATTCCTTCTTCTGGATGGAGCAACCAACCTGGAAGACAAGCTTCTTCTCAAGTTCTATCCTATACCCTCACCTCCTCAATTATGATTCCAACCAACACATTTGGCATGACAAATCCACCTTTATCCTCTCAATTCACACCCAGAGGAGGTCAATTTCACACCTTGGGAAACCCCCAACCCGAAGCCAGTCCGGCTGGGGGAAATTTTTACAACCTCAATCAGAACATTCCTACTGGAATGATGCCCAACCAACCTATTATGAATCATCCTGGAGGAGGGTCTTACAATCTTGGATAGGGCCATGGTGCTTACGAGAACCATGTATGGATTGTAGTTCCCCAAACACAATCTTCTCATGGAGCTTGGGGCCAGATGTCACAACCCCATCTCCCTTTTTTGGCCATGCTCAACTTGCTAGAATTTTCTAAGTTGATGAATGACCTATGTGTAATGATCCTACATGGTCTCCCATTCCCACCAAGATTCCTTCGAATATTCTGAAATTCGAAGGTAAGAATGGAGAGGATCATGGTGATCCCATCACCACCTTTCACCTATGGTGCTCTTAGAATTCCCTTAATTATGATTCCATTCGGTTAAGATTATTTCAATGCAACCTCATAGGGGTTTCCACGAAATGGTATATCGAGCTACCTAGGGGGGCATACAGGATCTTTAGTTAGATGATGCTAGTATTCCTTAACCACTTCCAATTTCCTGTTGGTTACGATGTTGGCCTAGAACTTATGTCGACCTTACACCAGGACACAACCACTCATATCTCGGATCACATCCAGGAGTGGCGTAGAGAGAATAGGTTGATCAAGACCTACATCCCCCCGGATTTCTTGTTAGAATGGTTACTTAAGTCCTTGCCGCCTCCTATCTTGAAGTATGTTGCTACATACAGAGTTACATCTGACCAAGAAGTAATCTTCAAATCCCAACAGTTATATCTTATATACGCTCAGTTTGGGATGTTATACCATATTCTTCTGGATGCACCGAGTTCAAACTATGACCCTAGACAAACGCCTGGACCTCCTGCTGATGGCATTGTAGGCTCCGCCAATGTGAAATCTGCAGACTCGGTGACAAGCCATTTGAAAGAGTTATCTCTAAACCAGTCTACAGGAGGGCCAACTTTGTTTGTGTCTTCCAATGGTAACCGACAAACAAGCAGGAATAAGAAGAAATGACGTAATAATAATCGTAAGGGTGGGAAGAATAATAATAAACTCAAGGATAATGGTAATAATGAGAAGATGAATAGTAATGTTGGTGAGGGAAAGAAGGAAAGGTGTAAGGTGACATTTCCCTGTAAGCTTTGTACAGACGATCATCTTACTCATTTATGCCCCAAACTTGTGGAAGCTACGAGGTTCTTATCTCTACCGCCCACTGTATTGACGAATCTTTTCCCACATAACCAGCACATGGCCTCGAACCAACAAACAGGAAGGAATAAGAAGAAAGGACGTAATAATAATCGTAAGGGTGGGAAGAATAATAATAAACTCAAGGATAATGGTAACAATGAGAAGATGAATAGTAATGTTGGTGAGGGAAAGAAGGAAAGGTGTAAGGTGACCTTTCCTTGTAATCTTTGTACAGACGATCATCTTACTCATTTATGCCCCAAACTTGTGGAAGCTACGAGGTTCTTATCTCTATCGCCCACTGTATTGACGAATATTTTCCCACATAACCAGCACATGGCCTCGAGCTCCTCAAATGCCAGAAATGTGGCTGGTGGAATTCAAAACCTTCCGTCATAAGACGGTGACCATTTTTGTATCAATATGGTCAATTCTCAGGTTAATGTAGACACTCGGTCTCGCGATTATAATTCTTTACAAACTATACCTAGTCTAGAATCTCCTCCTCCTCTGGAGATGCCTTTGCAGATCGAAAAACCAAAGTCACCGCCTCATATTCCAAAATGAGCACTCAAGTGCTCTACCCAAATACAAATGCTAGAGCCACCCAGAATTACTCTATTTTTGAGAACCTAGGTCAAGCCCCTTGTGCGATGTCGGTTCTGGAGGTACTCCAGACGTGTCCTTCATAGCGGGATGCCTTGTTATCTGCGTTAGGAGCTCTAGACCCTAGTGGCTCAAAATTTATCAATTTTGATGTCACATATGTGAAGCCTCGCTTGCCTTACGATGTGGAATTCCAAATCCACGTGGGGTACTCAAAGTATACCATCAAACGTGAGGTTGTTGATGAAGGCATTGAAACATGTGTGATATCCCTAATCTGTTGGAAAGATCTCGAATCTCTGACTCTCTCTTAATCTTCGACCATGTTGACTTCTTTTGACGGTCGTTCCTTTTGCCCTCACAGTATTCTTCCTTCCTTTCCGATCCAGTTAGGTGGGAAGATGGTATAGGTAGATGTCGAGGTGGTTGATGTGCCCCTCAATTATAACTTATTACTAGGACACAATTGGACTTATTCTATGATTGTCTTTGCATCATCCGTCTTCCACACTCTTTTTTTTCCTCACGATGGGAATATCATGGAGGTCGACCAATTATCCTTTTCTTATGCTATCCCTAGTGCATATGTTGGACCGTCGATCCCCGTGCTCAACAATTCTCATCCAGAAACTGAGAATATCAATGTAAGAATTTATTCATCCCTTATGGGTACCTTCGAATTCATGGAACCAATTCTCCATGTCCATTCGGCCCATTTCGTTAGAGAGGTCCATTCCTTTCTGCACTTCCTATTTTAATGATCCTTGGACCCTACCTTCCTCGAATTTGTCTTTTCAAGGTCATTTTCATGCTGGAATGGCCATGCCACTATCAACAATAGAGATAGCATATGAAGTTGTTCTTGATTCTTCCATTGATCTTGATCTTATTACCTCATCGACAGACAAGGAGGATCATGTTCTTAAGCCCGTGTGGGCCACTTTGTTGTATTTCTCACATCACTTCCTCGATGAGACTATGCCCTTATATGAATCCATCATTAAATCCATGAATGGTCTTGACAAACCTTGGGATTATATGCATCATCTCTCTTATTTTCTCCCAAAGCTCGCTAGAATCGAACAAGATGACTTTTGATCTACTTTGACCGAGATAGTCGGCCACATCTTAGTTCAACTTGATACACATGGAATTTATGCCGAAGGAAATATGGCGAGTATATCTCCTACCATCACGATCGATATATCGCATACCCCTGGAAAGATTTAAAATGTACATATCGGTGCAGATTGTTCGCTAGACAAAATCTTGATCTACACCGAACTCTTCAAGGAATTCTGAGAATTATTTGCTTGGTCATATGAATATATGCCAGGAATCGACCCTCGAATTGTCAAGCATGAGATTAGAAATTATTTGGATGCTAAGCCTATTTGACAACGTCTTAGAGCTCTCAATCCCTGGAAGGCCCCTGCTATTAAGGCAGAGGTAGAGGAACTGCTTAATGTTGGATTTATCTACCTGGTTCCCTTGACTGAATGGGTATCCAATCCCATTCCTGTGAATAAGAAGCAAGGAACCATCCGTGTATGCATGGAATTTCATGACCTGAACAAATATTGTCCTAAATACAACTTCCTCACACCTTTCATCGATCAAATTCCCGACGAGTGTGCAGGAATCAAAGTGTTTTCTTTCATGGATGAATTTTCAGGGTATAACCAAATTCAAATTAAACCCGAGGATCAACACAAGACAACATTTATTTATCCTTGGGGTACTTTCACATACTGGAAGATGCCTTTCAGCCTTAAAAATGTCGGAGAAACCTTCCAATGTGCTATGACCTTTGCATTCCATGATCTTAAGCATATAGTCGAAGCTTATCTTGAGTATCTTGCTGCTCACTCTCGTAAGAGAGTGGATCACTCTAAACACCTTTGGCTAGTTTTTGAAAGATGTTGACATTATAGAATCCGTTTGAACCCTCGTAAATTCATCTTTTGCATTAGGTCTAGATGTCTTTTGGGATTTTTAGTCTCTGAGACCGGGATCATGGTAGATCCGTTAAAGGTTGAGGAAATAATTTGGTTGCCTCCCCAGTGCACTATCCGACAACTTCAAGGTTTACAAGGGAAAGATAACTTTTTACATCGGTTTAAAGTAAACTATGCCAATATTACTAAGGGTTTCATGCGTCTTTTGAAGAAGGACACCCCTTTTATCTGGGATGAGAAAGCCTAGGAATCCTTCGATGCTTTGAAGAAATCCTTGGTATCGACACCTCTGCTGAAGTCTCCTGACTATAGTAGGGATTACTTGCTTTATGTCTCCGCTTCCGAAGAGATTATTGGTATGGTTTTGATTCAAAATGATGATGAGCTCTGCGAGCACATCATCTACTATCTTAGTCAAAAATTAGTCGGTCCCAAGCTCAATTATTCTCACGCTAAAAAGATAGCTTTGGTTGTCGTTCACGTAGTCCAATGATTACGCCATTATATATTTCTTTGAAAAACTACTGTGGTTGCCGATGTCAATCCATTTCAATACGTCCTTACCAGGCATATCATAGGGGGCAAATAAAATAAATGGATTGCCATTTTATAAGAATTCGATCTCGATTTCTTTTTTGTGAAATCCAAGAAATCACTAGTATTTGCAGAGTTAATATCTGACTTCCCACGATTGGACAAGGATGCAATTCATGTTGATTCATTTGCGGATGAACATATTTTCCTTGTCTCATCGTCTGAACTCTGGTATGGAGACATTGTTCTCTATCTTCAAACTTTGAAGTTTCCTCAACATCTCTCGTGAGATGACCGACGACGTGTACGATACCAAGCTAATAATTACATTATCATCAAAAACACTTTGTATCTCCAAGGAATAGACAATATCTTGCATCATTGTTTAAATCACGAAGAAGCTAAGTCAATTCTAAATGATTTCCATAATGGGGCTTGTGGTGGTCATCTATTCGGGCTTGCAACAACCCAAAACAAATTTTGATACGGTTATTTCTATCCATATATATTTAAATATTGTGTTGAAGAGGTTAAGAAGTGTCACCCCTTCTAGATGTTCACTTGGAAAATGTGCTTGCATCTATTCCCTCTTCACCTAGTCATTACCGTTGGTCCATTCACCAAGTGGGGGGTGGACTTCATGGATTGCAACCCAACTTCAATTGGGGGGAATCAACACATTATCGTCTTCATAGACTATTTTACTAAGTGGGGTGAGTCCATTCCTACAATAAAATACGATGGGAATACTTCCGCCTTCTTTGTATTCAATCAAATTATCGCCAGGTTCGGTATCCCGAGTGAGATTGTCATTGATCATGGCAGTCACTTTTAGAATGAAATAATGGAAGAGATAGAATCCAAGATGGGGTTTAGGCATGGTCATTCTTCCCCTTATTACCCCTAGGCAAATGGACATGTAGAGATCATCAACAATTCTCTCAAGACCATTTTGCAGAAAATTGTCAGCCAGAGAAAATATCACTGGCATATTATGCTATATCCTGCACTCTGGGCATACCGAACCTTGGTCAAGACTACCACCATATTTTCTCATTTCCATTTAGTACATGGTGTGGAGTCGATATTACCTATTGAATGCAAAATCCCTTCTCTTAGATTGGAAGTCATGCTCCTCCCTGAAACTTTCGATATTGAGCAACACCTTGTACACCTAGAGAGTCTCGATGAGCAGCGTCGAGATGCCTCTACAGATATCAAGGTGAATAAAAGATGTCTCAAGTTCTAATATGATAAGTATGTATGTCCTCGGTTGTACGCTGAGGGTGACTTGGTCCTTTTATATGATCAAGCCAAAGAACCGCTGGGGGTAGGCAAGTTCAAACCCATGTGCACAGTCCCTATATCGTATGACGTGTCTTAGAAAAAGGAGCCTATGAGTTGGAAAATCATGAAGGTAACATGTTGATCAAGCCCATGAATGGGATATACTTGAAAATATATTATACTTGAGCCCCAATCTTGGTCATAACTCTTTGTATACTAATGTAATTTAGTGTATATATATTCCCTTTATGTTTTGTCTTCAGCTTGCTTATTGAGTTTTCCCTTGGTTGGCAGATGTCAATGGAGTCTTTGTTCTACCTACAATTCATAGATGGAGCCAGTCGTCATACATGGAACTTGGCTTCCGTCGCTTGGGTGGTTTACTCACCTGAGGGTCTATTAGTGTCTTCAGGTGGTGTATGCCTAGGGCCATCCACGAATAATGTGGCCGAATATAGCATCATTATAGAACTTTTGCACGATGTTATTTTACATGGTATTATCTCTTTGGAGGTTCACCTGGATTCCTGGTTAGTAGTATGTCAGTTGAATGACAGTTATCATGTGCACGATCCTACGTTACTTCGACGATTCCTATGGGTATGCCTTTTAGAGCGACAGTTTGATTTTATTTCTTATCATCACATACCTAGGAGTTCTAATTATGTATTTGATGCTTATGCTAATTTTGTTTTAGATTAGCATTTGTCACACAACTAAAGAAAAGAAAACAATCTCATCAATGTACACGTTGTAATATAAGTAAAGCCGAAGAACCCTATTTTTTATGTATTTCAAAAATATGATATTTATAGTACAAAATCAGGGTCGACACCCTCAATACGCATATACAACTAATAAATACAAAATCCACAACATATACACCTGTGGCACTAAATGTGTGTCATGATAACAAACTAGGGTGTTTGCGAGATGTCAAAAAAGTCGTGTTATCACATGCTAATTTTTATTGTGCGAAATCAAGATTTCATAATCTAGCGAGACACTAAATTGGTTTGGAAGCCTGATAAACCAAGGAAAAGGATAAATTTGGCAGGGAGAGGCTAAATATGGCGGGGCGATGAGCTGATAGGACCCGATACACTGTGGATCATGAACTCTCCATATCAGTGCTCAAGGATGATTTTGGGGAGAGAAATTTGTTGTAGGAAAATCCGCCTGCGGACAAGTAGATCGACCTCTAAGGCTTGACCTTAACCCTAGACAGAAAAGTGCTTATCATGGACACTGAATTTCTTTCAAATCTATCTAAGCCTAATGCATGAGAAGGAAGAGTAACAGAAGTACCTTTTAACCGAC
>ML818319.1:56918-76713 GCA_009831015.1 Picea engelmannii | reverse complement strand
GGTGACATGATTCAACAGTATTTACGACACTCTTATAACCAACTTGTGACCTTTGCGACAAGTTGTATAGAAGTTGCGACACTTGCGACAAGTGAGAGGTATGTGCGACACTTATCCAGTTGAGTGATTTGGATGTGTAACAAAATTGCGCGGAGGTTAATTTCGGAAAGTGGTCCGAAATCTAAACTACAGTTTTCATTCGGGGCTACGTGGTGCCATCAGGTTCATTTTGGGGAGAAAATCGGGTTTCCTCAAACCACCTTCTTGGGCCCTCGAAAAATAGAAAATTCAACAGTACACTAACTCGGCACACCACTTACGCTCGTTTCCAGGCAGAGAATCATATACAAAGCATTTCCTGACTTGCAATCGAAGGAGATAATCTGGCTAGGTAAGGCCAAATGAAATTTTCTAGGTCCTGGAAAATGATGTCTAGAGGTCAATGAAAGACAGTGGTTCACACGAAGGGTCAAGATAGAGTCAGAGGGCGAAGAGAGGGAATGAAACGCCAGAGAAGTCAGAATCTGGATTAAGAAACGTTTCTTGCTGATCATTGCAATCGATTTCAAAACCATTGTAATTGGTTTTAGAAATCGAAACGTTTCTTTGTAATCATTGTAATCGGTTTCAAACCGAAGGAACCCATATTGTATAAATATTAGGAGTTCCAAATGTATTAGAGGTTGGCATAAGTGTAAGGGCACAATTTTAGTTATTCAGAACTCAATTGTAATTTCCTGAAGCTGAATTGAATACATATGTAGAAGTCTTTGAAGTTTCCATGAAAAGATTCAAATGGTGGTGATCTGCGTTTTGTCTCCTCTCTTTGTATGTATTTCCTATATTTTTATTTCATTTTCACTGCCTTATATTTAAATTAGATAGTCAAAGGCCCATAATTCATCTTGTGATGCTCTCGACTGAAGCAATTTAAATTGTGTTAAGTTCTTCCTAACTAATTCAGAATTCATTTATTTAATGCTCTGATGCAGTTATATGTTTTCTTTTTCTTCCTACACTCTACAAATTTACAAATTATAACTCAGAATTATCGCCTCATTTAGCCTTTATCCTCTGGAGATTTCTATAGACAGGACAATGTGTCCACTCACTTTCAGAAGTTTGACTCCATATCCCTAGGTGTCCCTCCCCTTCCTTGCCAACAAATTTATAAAAAAAAACCCAAAAAAATAAAACCTAGCCATTGATTGTCAAAGAAACACCAAGTAACACGAGAGAGCCTTATCTAAACTGAGAAGGCTAGTACCCAGCTCTAAAGTTGGTTTGTAGTTTAACTTTGTTTTTTGTTTTATCAACTGAACAAATTTACAGAGTGCTAACATTCTGGCGTCGTTGTCGAGGAGCGAAGGTGAAATCTTCCCTGGGAGAAACAACAAGGTTTAGACATGATTTTTGATGGTGGACAGAGGTTAGACACAAAAAGGTTGTACATTTCCACATGGTGACTCCAATCAATCTTCAAATGTGATTCATAGACTCTTCTAGAGGATGAGATCCATTGATAGAGGTATGAAAGGAAATCATGGGAGAAAACAAGTGCCTAAAGTTGTTTTTTTACCAAGACATAATATTTTTAGTTATAAATTACTTTTTTCCTTTCCTGAACATGCTAAAAAAAAATTCTTTACCTGCTACATTCAAATGATGTTTGTGATAATCTTTCACTTGTATATCCTCCTCTTAAATTTGTACATATATTTTGTCATTGTATCACTGATTTTGATCAAAATCTTCCATCTGAGCCATGTGTTGACCATAACCAAGTTGATGAGCCTCATGAAATAAAGGATGATATCTCACCTCCTGTACTTGATCCAACACCCTCCAAAATTAAACATAGATACATACCTTTAAAATACCTCACATCCTCCATAATTTTCCTACAAAGCACTATAAGTACCTACTTGTGTTTGAGGAAGAACCTAATGCCATCACAGCTGAAAAACACATCCAAGATTTTGAACATTTTATAGATTTTTTTGAGACTGATCATGACGATGTTTGTATGAGGGCCTTCTCTCAATACTTGAAATGGGATACCAAAAACTGGTTTAAACCTTTTCATCCAAAGACAATTAGCTCATGGGAGGAATTGAAGAATCTCTTTTTGAAATGTTGGGGAAGAGAAAATATTTGGATCTACATCTTATAGAGTTCTATGCTTTGAAAAGGAAGAGAAATGAAACTATTTCTACATTCAGTAGAAGGTTTTACAATATTTATTACAAGTTTCCCAAAGAAATTCAACCCACTAAAGTTGTTTCCATGCTCCATTATGCAACAACCTTTCATACAGATTTGTCTTTCCTTCTAATGGAAATAAGATCTAAGTCCTTATAACAAATGTTTGATGATGCTTAGGAGATTCAAAACAATATTCAAGCATGTAAACAGATTTGAAATGAAGAGTTGGATTCTAAAGAACATGACAGTGAATATGAACAAAAAACAGTTGATTTGAATCTTGAGCAGAGGGTTAATAATATCATATGTCCTCTTGAAGTTCTAAATGCTAATGATTTTGAAAAGGATTATATTCCACTTATTGAAAAATAAGGTGCTAATTTAGCCTCTGATCCACCCCATGATAAGAATGGGGCTGATTTTGTTATGTATTCATTTGTAGACAGTCAAGAAAGTGAATTTGCAAATCAACTTTTTGAAGAGCAGGTTGATATCCCAAGATTTTATTTGTTAGATGACATTGCAGATGTTGTTGATTTGCCTATGTATGATGAATATGATGATGATTATGATGTTGACTTCCTAGAACAACCAGTTGCATGATCTCTATCATAAAATGTTCCTTTTTAGTAGTGTAATGAGAACAATCAGTCTACATATCATAGTTACAAAGAAGAATACGAATAAAGTACTGAATCAGCTGAAGGAAATTCTTTATCTTTATGCTTTTCTTCATTTAAATTGTTGAAAGAAAATTTTAAGATAATCACTGAAGTAGAGGAATGTGTGCTAATGCCAAATCACATTGATTCACTGAAACAAATTGACGAGAAATTGCAGCAATCTTATCATGTGTTTGATAACCCTGTTACTTGTTATACAAAAGGTTTTATCAGGTCAAAATTGCAGCCATTGGTCAAAGATGAATTTGAAAATGTAGATGATGGAGAGTTTAAAGCTGAGAAACCATAGATTGTGAATAATATGTAGGAGGATGATCATGTCATAAGTTTTCTTGAAGGATGACATGATGATGTTTTTGCAAAGAATGATGAGAAACTTGAAGAGCAAGTTGATGTCCTGTATTGTTTTGATATTGGTTTGAATCTGGATCCATGTCATCATGAGCAAGAAATTGATTGTTTTATGTATGCACTTGTAGACAACCATAAATGTGAATTTGTGGATCATCTTGTAAAAGAACAAGCCACTGCCTCAAATTTCATGTTTGATGACATTACATAGATTTTTGGCAAACTTAGGCATGATAAGTACAATGATGACTACGAGGTTGAATTTTTAGAAAAAGCAGTTTAACTTTCCAAATCTGAAAATGATTGTGTTCAGCAATCCAAAGAAATCGAAAAATGTACATATGACAACAGTGAAGAAAATGAAGAAAGTTTTGAATTGGGTGAAATAACTTTGCCATTTTGTTTTGCTTCTTTCAAATTACTGAAGAAAATGTTTATAATGTTTCAAATCGGAAATCCTCCAGGCATGATGTTGGATATGAAGAAAGAAATGGACTTGCCAATGAAAAGTATCTTCCATTATTTTTTTTCTTCCTTTGAATTGTTGAAAGTAAATCATGATATTATAAAGGAAGCAGGGAAGTCTGAATGCATTTACAGTGACACTATTTTACGTGGGAAAATTCTTATCAGTGAGGAATACCAACAACCTTCTCATGCATTTAATGACCGTGTTGTTGATTACATGGAAGGTTATTTCAGTTCAGATTTGCAACATGTGCTCAAATACTAGCCTGTAGACAAAGATGATGGTCAATCAACGTTATTATTAGATATGGATTGCTTTCCACCAGGGGTTTCATTTCAGCCAACACTATCTTCTAGTTCATAAGATTGTTATTTTCAACAATCTCAATAGATTTTTCAGCCTCTTTGTGGAAATCAACAGGTTTAATTATATGAAAACAACGATGCAATGGAAGGGGTGAAACATGATTGTTGTTGTATGCATGTTTTAGAGGATCCATTTGCATTTTTGGTGGAAGAAAAAAACAGTCCCAATGTTTTTTATTTTTTGATATTTGAATTTATAGGTAAACTTCTGAATGAATTATCAGTAACAAGATTTGGAGCAATCATATACAAAGAAAGAAAACAGTGGATAAATTGCTTGCATGGTTGCATTGGCACTATGACTTCATTTGATTAGTGGTTCATTTCAACAGTTTTAGGGTAGATAGGAGTGTGAAATAAGCTTATTGGTCAAGTAGTCTTCAGTATGGGTTTTCAGTAGTGTGTACATTCATATTGTAGTGGTGTATTTAGCGTTTATTTTTCAGTTGAGAGCAATGTACAAACTGGGGTTTTCAGTGAACACTGGTGACAGGTCAAAGCAAGGTACACAAATGTTTTGGGAGCAACCCAATGGATCAGGCACTGGGTATACAAGTTCTTTTCTACCTCACTGGGAGGATAACATCCCATTGGAGCCAATGTTATCACATGCTAATTTTTATTGTGCAAAATCAAGATTTCATAATCTAGCGAAACGATAAATTGGTTTGGAAGCTTGATAAAACAAGGGGCTAAATCTGGCAGGGAGATGCTAAATTTGGCGGGGCACTAAGCTGATGGGACCCGATATGCCACAGATCGTGAACTCTCCAGATCAACGCTCGAGGATGATTTCGGGGAGAGAAACTGTGCGGAGGATGATTTCAGGGAGAGAAACTGTGCGGAGGTTAATTTCGGAAAGTGGTCCAAAATATAAACCATGGTTTTCATTCAAGGCTACAGGGTGCCACCAGGTTCATTTCAAGGTGAAAATCGGGTTGACTCAAACCACCTTCTCGTGCCCCAAAAAAATAGAAAAATCAACAGTGCACTAACTCGGCACACCAGTTACACTCGTTTCCAGGCAGAGAATCATATACAAAGCATTTCCTGACTTTCAATCGAAGGAGATAATCTGGATAGGTAAGGCCAAATGCAATTTTCCAGAGCCAAGAAAATGATGTCCATAGGTCAATGAAAGACAGTGGATCACACGAAGGGTCAAGACAGAGTCATAGGGTGAAGAGAGGGACTGAAACACCAGAGAATTTAGAATCTGGAATAATAAATGTTTCTTGTTGATCATTGCAATTGGTTCCAGAACCGAAACATTTCATTTTAATCATTGTAATTCGATTTAGAAACTAAAACGTTTCTTTGTAATCACTGTAACTGGTTTCAAACCAAAGGAACTCATCTTGTATAAATATTAGGAGTTCCAAATGTATTAGAGGTTGGAATAAGTGCAAGGGAACAATTTTAGTTGTTCGAAACTCAATTATAATTTCATGAAGCTGAATTGAATACATATGCAGAAGTATTTGAAGTTTCCATGAAAATATTCTAATGTTGGTGATCTGAGTTTTGTCTCCTCTCTTTGTATGTATTTTCTGTATTTTTTGTTTCATTTTCACTGTCTTCTGTTTAAATTGGATAGTCAAAATCCCATAATTCATCTTGTGATGCTCTTGGCTGAAGCAATTTAAAATGTGTTAAGTTCTTCCTAACTAATTTAGAATTCATTTATTTAATGCTCTGATGTAGTTATATGTTTTCTTTTTCTTCCTACACTTTGCAAATTTACAAATTATAACTCTGAATTATCACCTCATTTATCCTTTATCCTATGGATATTTATATAGATAGGCTAGTGTGTACATTCACTTTCATAAGTTTGACTCCATAGCCCTAGGTGTCCCTCCCTTCCTTTCCAGCAAATTTATAAAAACAACCCCAAAACAACAAAACCTATCCATTGATTTTCAAAGAAACACCAAGTGACAAGAGAGAGCCCTCTCTGAGCTCAGAAGGATAGTACCCAGCTCTAAATTTGGTTTGTGGTTTACCTCTTTCATTTCTTTTATCATTCGAACAAATTTATAGAGTGCTAACAAGTCGCACCCAAGATCTAGGCACACCAACCACTTGTTGTTGCATGGCCTCTGACAGATCCTCTACCTGAACCATCAGAATCCTATGGTCAAATGAGATAGGTTTCCCTACACATTTTTAAGGATTCTCTCTACTTCTCCTCATGTCACCTCATCTCCCTGGTGCCTTTGACAATGTCATGGAAGCCCGTCCAGCCACTGCAGACCTACGTCGACATCACACAAGTTTCTAGTTAGTACCTAAGCATCATCCAAAAATATTTTTCTTTTACTATAAAAAAATATAAAAAAATGAAATATTTAAAAACTTTGACATACCTATGTCCCCGTAGGCGGTCCCTGGTGGCAATGGCATGTCAGGGTCTCATCTGAAGTCGATCCCTATATAGGGGTATTCATCCGAAGAAATGACCTGTCGTCTCCACCAGTAAAAGAAATAATCGTGGTACGGTGTGGGCACCCTACCTCCCCCCTGTCATCGCATTACCTTGGTCCACCATGCCATGGCTAGATCACGAGGTCCTTGAGGAATGAGCTCAGCTCTAGGTCACAAAACTTGAACCCGCTTAAAGAAAAAGCTACACAAGATGGATGCAAACCTGAAGTTCCTCTTGTCACTCTGTTTGCATTCTATCAACTAGATCTTCATATTAGCAAGTAGTGAGGTGCACCAATCATACACCGTGGGTCTCAAACACTCTATAGAATATAACATGAGTGGACTCGATGCTTGGTGCAATGAAGTTGATCCTGTGATCCTGGTCAAAACGAGGACAACAATATTGAGGCTGAGATTTTTTATCGCTCAGATGGGGAGTTGAATCCCAACCTTCTCAGTACCTGCTACAGAGTGAGTGTCTATTTACTATTCTATATACATACTTCTCCGAGCTCCTTAGGATTTTAGGTTCACCACCAAACCCCGATGTGACAACCGATTCAATAAATATATATCCTCGACTTCAATCCTCAATGGTTTCCCATCGAGGTTGAATCTCTCACTGTCTGGATCCTAGTAATCCATGAGCAACTGTAGCAACCTCACTTGGGCCCTCATCCCTTTGAGTGCCCAAAATTTGTACAACCCACATATTTTCAAGGCCATTTGGGCCCCCAAATCACTTTCCACAGTAGCATCTACCTCCTCATGTTCCCTTTCCCTCCATTCTAGCACCATCCTGCCAGAGAAACATCAATTTTTGAGTTAGAAACCATCAAAAACCTTGTTTACATATTTGTACATGGGCTGCAGCATTCACACTCGCGTATAAGGTTGAGTACACGTAGCTTGTATTTTACATAGTCACATATAAGCTTGTGTATATGCGACCCGATGAGTGGTAGCCCACATACACCGATATACCTAATTTGCGCCTTAATTAACTCAAATTTTGAAACCTAAATAAAAAATGCAATCCACTAAAAAGGAAGAGGAGGGGAAGAGGAATTACCTAATCCAGATGGTCTCTGATTCTGTCACTTGACGCTCCCGCAATCACCAGTTTAAGATTGGAGGTAATTTGGTCCAATTTTCACTATTTGGGTAAAAGGTCAAAATGACATAGTAAAATTTGGTTTTTGTTACTATTTATAGCAGTTTTTACCCGCTTTATATAGTTTCAGATCGTATTTTTGCCTAATGGACTAATACAATAGTGGATTGAGTTGGTTTTTTAGTTTTCGGTGGGGATTCTTGCAGTTCTTAGCATTATGTTGATCATTCGTAACTACGGACAAGTATTTTCGCCACCCAACATATAGGATAGGTATTCGTTCCACCATGCACATTTTCATTGTCCTATAAATGTCACTCACATGCCTTAGGTACAAACCCATTTTTCATGACACAAAACCATCTATCTTCTTTAAGACATGTCGTTATCAAATGGTAGAGACTTACCAAACATGGGTACCCTAGTTAGATCCTCTACTCCATTTGGTGCCCATGTAGAGATTTTTTCCATAGGACCGGGAGTCCTTTATAGCTAATACATGACTTTATGTTGAGCCTCATTTATCACTCATAAACATGCTGACCTATACCTAGAGGACTCCCAGTCGAGTTTAATTTAATCTCTTTTCTGACTTGTTTTCAAAAAGAAAAAAAGATTGCCGAGTGAGCTTGTCTCTTTCACACTTGTAAATTGGATTTGAAAGGACGTCTATTTGGTACAAGTTTATCCCTTTTTCAAACCAATTAAACTAATATTATGAAAAAGGAAATTTTTTGGCGTGAAGTTTTGATTGCATCTCATGCCCTTTCTTGCAGTATTGAGCCTATAGTCCGTTCTTGCTTTGTGTTATAAAATATTTTCCTTAGCCATTTTTCATCCTCAACCAAGCAAAGCCTTGTTTATATCCTTCGCAATTTGTCACCCTATACCCAGGAGGGAACATTCTCCTGAGTGTCCATCTCCCGCATGCACCTCCTTTCCTTGAGCATAGGTATGTTCTACTGCTGGAACTAGTTTTTCTTACTTGCGACACTCGTTTCCTCCTTTGTATCATAGCATTCAATTGACTATGAAAAAACAAAAAAGACGAGCGGAAAGGGAGTATTATCTTATATTGGCAACATTCATGTCACCTTTGAACAGAGCACAAAGTTATTGAGTCTACTTGTCATCATAATTTTTGGTTTAGTATGGCCTTAGGAAGTTGAGCTCATTACAAAGAGTTTTCTCCACTGACTAGTTACTCTTCCAGTCCCTATGGAGAGTTCGATTGATGCCACCTGCATCTCATGGTTTCATCATTGAGTATATGCTATCAGATTCTTCCATATGTCTCTTTCTCTTTTTCAAAGGATGTCTATCAACCTGTGGCATCCATTCCTTAGAAATATTGACTTTACATGTTGGCCATACCCTCAGTTTGTTTCAGAATTACATGATGTTGTATTCCTATTACACACCTTGGTCCTACTTTCATCATTGGTAGGTAACCTTGAACTCAACAATCAACATTTCATCATTGATCATTGACTGGGTTGTTTCCATTTTGTTCGACGACAAGACATATATTCACACAATGGGATTCATGCAATGTCTTGGATTCCATTATCCTTATTGGTTGTTTCCTCGCCTTTTTCAATAGTTTCCCTCATTGTCTGCTATTCAGAGGATCTTTTTGGTGTACCGCTTTCACTTGGCACACATGAAAGACACACATGGTTGTTGGTTCATGAACATGTTCTTTGTTTGATTTCCTCCAAATTATCAAGCTCCTTCTTTGTACCTTGTGATGAATGATGAGAGATGACTTAGTGCTCTCCTTTCAGTGGGTCTCATTCCATTGACTTCAACTCATCTATTATGGAAATGAGACCTAGATTCCTATGAGTACCTTGAGGCTTGCAATCATTAGAGGTAGGTTCTCTTTCCATCAACAGTTGGGAATACATCAATGTATCATGATCAATGGATTCTTCAAGTGTTCGAACTCGACTCCTTTATTCACACTTGTAATAATGTACTCAGTGCCTTGATACCTACTTTCATCATCGATATTTTTTCTCACGTTTGTTAACGATATACTTCAATGACCAGTAATCAAACAAAGTCTCATTGTGTTCGACCTCAACTCCTTTACTCACATGATGTAGACTTGCACCTTTGGTGGATTGTGTAGAAGACTTGAAGACATCAGTATGTGGTCGCATATTTCCTGAGTTGTTTATTCCTTTTCATTGTACCAGTACCTATGTGACTTCAGTGATCAGGGGAGATCAGATTGTACTCCATTGTATACAGATATCTTCAGATTGATTTTGAGACTGGTTCTATTGGGCCTTGTTTGTGACTATGAAAACCTTTGGCATGTAACCGCATTTGTATTTTCCTATTCATGGACACAAACAATTGTTTGGTATATTTTCACATGGATCTTCAATGTAATTCAAATTGGCATCCATGTATTCAAAGTGAGTTCAGATTGTAATGAGCAATTAGTTCTTCCAATTGGTTCCCCATCACTCCACTTCTGGGTTTTTATAATGTATTTCAGCCATCGCAGATAATCCTTTGACCTCACACATTAGGGGGCATCTGTTATAGAAAGATTTGCCTCACCCCATGCAATCTTGCATAAGAGGCCTTTTTCCATTTCCCCATGCAGACTTTTAATCCCTTTTTACAAATCCTAGAGTTAAAAGTACAATTTTCCCACATATAAGCACCTTGCCTACTATACAACATGCATATACACAAGTTGCACCACTACATCCCACGTACATTGGGAAATAAGCCCAAAAATAAAAAATGGTGTCTGGTTTCCATGTCACGATAGGAGATCAATGATCATTGGCCTTCCATATAATGGAAACGTTCTGAATCATCCCTTCAATTCCACTTGAAGGCTATAAATGGGCCATTTTCAAGATATGGAAAAGAGGAGAAAGAGCTTAACTTTGAGAGAAAATTTACTCTTGAGGAATTATTCACTTCACATTGAGTCTGCATCCCTTTATCCTTTAAGTCTGAACACATTGTTCAGCCCCCAAGCTCTTCCCTTATTGAGTGAGAACTCTATTGTCTCTCTTACATGATCTTTCCTTTGGTGGAGGATTGAAGTGGTGGAGGCCCAGCTGGAAGGAAATTATTTTCTCGGTTCCAAACCATGCCGACACAGAAGTCTGTAACTTATTCACTTCTGTTGATCATATCTTGATAGAAATACTCTTTTCTCGTCCAATTGATATCTTGAAAATATTTGAATTATTATTCCATGGGCGTATTTGTTATGAATTTTAACGGATTATGCTATTGAATGTGCTAACATCATATGTTATCACCATATGTTTGTTGTTGTGTCTGTTTCATCACTTGGGTGAGAAAAACAAGGGCACTTGCATATCTAGTTGGGCCTACTAGACAAGATAGTGGTTAGTGCATGAGTTAAACAATCCAAACACATGAAATAAACAAGTAAACAAACTAAAAACAGCTAAGGAAATAAAACTATAATTCATAAGAAAATTTAAACCAAAAACAATCAACCAATGACCAAGATTATGCCACCAATGGATAACTATATTAGTTGGAAAAACACCGTAGGGAAAGGAAGACTTATGAGTCCCCTCTTCCTCCTTGGGAGGTCTCTCGAGTTCCCTAGTGGAGAGATCTTCTTACAATGGTAAACAAGAAAGGAAATGATGTAGAAATCAAAGCCTATTCCCTCAAGAGGTGAGTGGAATGGCCTATTGGAATGTTGCTAGAATGATCTAAGGAGAAAAGAGGATTCTCAAGGCAGGATTGAGGCAGCATAACAATACTATGGAAATATTAAATTCTTAGTACACCCATGACCTCCATTTATATCATGTCTTCAAGGAAATATTCAATTGGTTCTTAGTGTGAACAAGGAGCCCTTTAGGGAACCCTTTGGTTCTTGACCAACCCCCCATTCAGATTCAACTCATATCTGAGGGTCAAATCAACTTGGGAGCTAGTCCATAAGTGGTTGAGGGGCCAACAAGAACCATAAATGCATCGTTCTCAGGAGTGCATGGATATTCTCGTACACAGTCGTGCATATGTCACATTGTGTGCTCTATGGGCTTCTTTGGCCCACACACTATGTGCACGCTTCCTTTTGCAAGTTAGCGCATGTCAATTTTTGCCCAGTTGTATAGTTTTTGCCTCTTGGAAATGCTTTTGGTGCTGCAGGTGAACTAATGGTTGTTTTTCTTTGCTATATTTATGTAACCATTTTTGTGCGATGTTGCAGATGAAATTTCAGTGATAACATATGCACCCTGATGTGTGAGGTTAGGAGCATACATATAGACGAAATACACCAATGTTTCTTCTACTGAGAGTGACATTGTTAGGAAGAGTGTTGATAGGAACTGTAAGAGTGATCTGTTGGAGCGAGAGGGGAAACTGTGGTACCCAAATATTTCTCTAGGAGAAAAATAAAATCGGTATAAAAACGAGGTGGGCATGCCCCATGCTCGTGTCAGGTAACTAAAAAATGTAAGATAGTAACTAAAGTTGTATGTTGATGTAGATAACTATAGTGCCCTCCGGGGCGGTTTGATAATGGTAGATGACAATTTTGATGGTCATGGACATACTCTAAAAAGAGGCAAGGACGCCTGTAAGAAGTGTTGATGACTCGTAGGCATTGATTTCTTAACAAATTCAAAGGTCTTTAGTTGGTATTGTTAGCGCCAATTCTTGCGAGCAGGGTGTTTCTCTCCAATTTCAGGCCCTTGGTGTAAAATGCGAAGAAATGGGGTTTAAAAACCCATTAAATGCATTTTATTCAAAGGTCGTAGTCATGAGCACCCAAGCGTAGCACGTGTAAAATATCCATTTCGGGCTTAAAATCAAGCGAGTGAGCACTTTGTCTTTCAACGGTGAGGATCCACAGATGGGGCAGATCGACGACCATTGGGTAAGTTTGGGTCACAGAGTTGCACGTGGTCAAGCACCTGAGCTCATCTCCTATGGCCAAACTCATGAAACAATCAAGCCATTTCGGTGTTTTGGCTACTAGGACTTCAACATATAAGGGTCTCTCCTCTTTGCATCATGTATCCCTAGTGCACGAAATCCCAAAAGAACCAGGTTCGTTGATCAAGAAATGATCTAGGTCGTCCATCCAATGGGACACGTGGCACGTGATCAATCCATTTCGGCTACTGGGACTTCGAGAGAATAAAGGGTCTCCTTCTTCCACTGCATTTCAGAACCTCGAAGCCCGAAACACTGAAAGGGTCCAGGCCAGAGGTGGTCCCACATTTGAGAAGTGATCTAGGCCATCCATCCAATGGGACATGTGGTGCGTGATCAATCCATTTCGGCTACCGAGACTTCGAGAGAAAATAGGGTCTCCTCCTTCCACTGCATTTCATAATCGCTGAAATGCGAAACACCGAAAGGGTCCAAGCTAGAGGCAGCCCCACATTTGAGAAGTGATCTAGGTCGTCCATCCAATGGGACATGTGGCACGCGATCAAGCCATTTTGGCTACTGGGACTTCGAGAGAACAGAGGGTCTCCTCCTTCCACTGCATTTCATAACCCCGAAGCCTGAAATGTCGAAAGGGTCCAGGCCAGAGGCGGTCCCATATTTGAGAAGTGATCTAGTTCATCCATCTAATGGGACATGTGGCATGCGATCAAGCCATTTCGGCTATCAGGACTTCGAGAGAATATAGCGTCTCCTCCTTCCACTACATTTCAGAATCACCGAAACGCAAAACGTCAAAAGGGTCTAGGCCAGAGGTGGTCCCACATTTGAGAAGTGATCTAGGTCATCCATTCAATGGGACACGTGGCATGCGATCAAGCCATTTTGGCTACCAGGACTTCGAGAGAATAGAGGGTCTCCTCCTTCCACTGCAATTCAGAACCCTGAATCCTAAAATGCCGAAAGGGTCCAGGCCAGAGGCAGTCCCACATTTGAGAAGTGATCTAGATCATCCATCCAATGGGACACGTGGCGCATGATCAAGCCATTTCAGCTACCGAGACTTTGAGAGAACAGAGGGTCTCCTACTTCCACTGCATTTCAGAATCATCAAAACGTGAAATCCCGAAAGCGCCTTTGAAGATAGGAACAAGGTCACAACCCATGGTCACTTGGGGTGATAGAAAGAACTGTGCAAAGGGCCAAAGTGTTGGGTTTAGCTACCGAAGGGATTGCTGCGTTCTCCAGGTACCAGTTCAACTCAGCCTCAATCTTGGTCCCTTCTAAGAGTAAATGAAGGTGGGGGGAGGTAGTTGAAACCTCGGTTCACTCATTAAATGCAAAGCATGAAGGTTCCAGCAGGAAGTCTACCCAAGATAGTCTTGTATGATGGTTTTTGTTTTTTAAAGAAGCCATGCCGAGTCCTCGTCTGACCAGAGGAGTCTGCACACGTTATTTTAGCCTTTAATGTTTCAGCTACCCCCCTTGCAAAGGCCATGCAAAGTTAAGGTGACATATGACAAAGGCGTTCAGGCCAGATTTGACTGAAGAGACGCCACGCCATAGAAGTTCTAAGACGCCTCTGTTGGGCAGATGTTTAGGAGTATATTTACTCAGTTTTTGTATTTTTGTAAGGATCGATGGTAGAGCACAACTCCCAATTGTAAATCTTTAATCCAGCCTCTGGTTCTATGGTTATAGAAGAATAGTTGAGACTTCTTGTTTAATGGCAGCCAACTTCTTCTTTTCCTTTTTTCCCTCTGAATCTGAAAGCCCGGGCATGGATGATCCAGTCGGGTATTGCATAGCTATATAATGTAGGTTTGATTATATCAGTTCTATAATCTTTTTTAGGTTCATTTTGAAGTTTATTTGGCTCTAAAAGGATCTCATATCTTAGACTTTTCCTCTTTTGTGAAGACTATTGTAAGACCGGATGTCCATAGCAGACTTTATTTCCCCTCTCTTTCCCTCCACTTACTCACCTCTATCATTATCACTGGCTTAAGTTAGGTCAAGACCTCATATGTCACTGTTGTTCCAACCCAGTTTTCTGAGTTATAACGATATGATTCTGAGTTTCTTTCCATTTGATCAACCTCTACAAACAAATCGTGACATAAAATTGATGGGTGTCGGGCTCTGCTCCTGCTACAATCTAGGAGTGACTTTTGACTCCAACATTTCTGGTGCCATTGCCGGGGATGAAGTTGAAAATTTTCCCCGAGATTGAATGACAAAGCTTATTGGTTCTGAGGGTGCATCATAACCTAGTACATCAAAGATTTCACTGTGCACATGGAGAATCTACTGTGGCGACTCCAATGTTTCCACATCGTTGTTTCAGTTGTGGCTACTGTTAGCACACCTGAAAGCTAACCCATAGGAGCTTTCTTGAGAATGTTTTCAGAAGCTTCTTTCTTAGCTTGAAAAGTTCCCTAGGGTAATGAAAACATTAGGATATGGCCTTTGATGGTGAACAAAGATCAGCCACATTCGAAGTTTCTCATCTTTCACCTAGCAACTCCATGATTCGAGAATCGGTCAACGACTCCACTGCTTCAATATGGAAAATATCTTAGCTCAAAGGTTTTCTTTCTGTGACTTTTCCCAGATAGTTTGTTTTCCTAATCCACTGCCTAATAGAGATGAATGGGAAGATATCCTCCCTGAATTTCAAGAAAAAAATTCGGAGGTACTAGCTGAACATTTACTGGACTTTCATGAAGTTATTCATCGACTTAATATCATGCATGAAGATGTCTAGATTAAGATTTTTAGGTATTCATTAAATGGAGCTACTCTTGATTGGTGTCAATCTATTCCCACTGCAAGCATCCATTCTTTGACAGGTTTTCATACAACTTTCAATTTATTTTGTAAAGATTACTTCCTAGCTGAGTGTTTGTATGAAAACTGTTGTGATGAGTTTTCTTTGCTTCATGAATCCTCTGTCAGCCCTGAAGACTATGTTTGTGATGAATATTTTACTATGGAGGAAAGAATTTTCTATGAAAATATAGAGTCATTGAATGATATTAATTATGATAGCCCTAGCACGGAAGCATCTGACATCATTTCAGATACATTTGTTCTTTTAGATGTTCATAAAGATCAACATGCCTCTTGTGAAAATTATGAGTTTGTAGAGCAGATGTTGCCTATAGTATATGGCTCTCTTGGATATAGGGTTGAAGAAGATGTTCCTAGCAGCCCTTCTTATGATGACGAAGACCTGCTAGATTTTAACAAAGAGATGGTTGTGGAAGAGGATTCTTCTCTTTTCCTTCATGAGGTTTCCCATGATATATTTTTACCTAGGATTAAAGAGAAATATATTATGTATGAACAACTAGAAGCAACAGTTACCGTTGTCCCTAAAATGGATATTTTTGACATTTATATTCTCGATGGGATTACTATTCCAGAGGTTGATCATAGAAATGAAGGGAAACCCTTTTTTGATGAATATTCTAGTGATGATGAGCAGCAAGATTATCCTACATTTGATCACTATAAAGACTCTGACCGACATGACAACAAGCAGAGCTTTCCCATGGTCCCTATTTATGATGATTATGAATATGATCCTTGGGAAATCCATGGAGAAGAGGAGGAGGTGATGAAGATGCAATTTATAGCCTGCTCAGAGCCTATAGGTGAGAAACCATCGTCTAAAATTAGTCAGCCTGCATTAGCCTCTCATTCACTTAAGATTTCCATAGATATTCAATGATGTGTGAGAAGCCATAGAGAAGACCATGCTACATGTTAAAATTCTTCCAAGATCTGCCACCCATTCTATGAGCCTGTCAGCGAGTACATGGAGTGGCATTTCCTTCATATCTTGGAGCTGCCCAATTTTATCTCAATTTCTGCCCTTGGAGAAAAGATAAAGGATGTAACCATTATGTTGTTGCGGTTGCATCATATGTTACCAATCATTGACAGAGTGAAGGAGATTCCCTTCAAGAAGTTAATTGAATGGATATGGTGGAAGTTTACTTTGACCTAGCCCCATGTAAATGATTTTATTAGTTTAGGACTGTACATAAATATGCTCCTTTGAGCATGTATGTTTATTTTGTTTTTCTTTTACTTTTCGGCCTATATTTTTAGTAGGGTTTTTTGAGCTTGACTCCAGAGCCCAACAGAAGGCACTGAAGCTTCAAAATGAGTTCTTAGAGCATCACATGGACGAATCTATCCCCCATGGAGCCTAATGTTAGCGCCAATTCTTACAAGCAGGGTGTTTCTCTCTGATTTCGGGCCCTTGGTGTAAAATGCGAAGAAATGGGGTTTAAAAACCCATCAAATGCATTTTATTCAAAGGCCGCAGTCATGAGCGCCCAAGCTTAGCACGTGTAAAATCTCCATTTCGGGCTTAAAATCAAGCAAGATGGCACTTTGTCTTTCAATGGTGAGGATCCATAGATGGGGCAGATCGATGGCCATTAGGTAAGTTTAGGTCACAGAGTTGCATGTGGTCAAGCACCTGAGCTCATCTCCTATGGCCAAACTCATGAAATGATCAAGCCATTTCGGTGTTTTGGCTACCAGGACTTCAACATATAAGGTTCTCTCATCCTTTCATCATGTATCCCAAGTGAATGAAATCTTGAAAGAACCAGGACTATTGATCAAGAAATGATCTAGGCCATCCATCCAATGGGACACGTGGCATGTGATCAAGCCATTTCGGCTACCGATACTTTGAGAGAATAGAGGGTCTCCTCCTTCCATGGCATTTCAGAACCTCAAAGTTTGAAATGTTGAAAGGGTCCAGGCCAGAGGCGGTCCCACATTTGAGAAGTGATCTAGGTCATCCATCCAATGGGACACATGGCACGTGATCAAGCCATTTCGGCTACCAGGACTTCGAGAGAACATAGGGTCTCCTCCTTCCACTGCATTTTAGAATCACTGAAAAAAAAAATACCGAAAGGGTCCAGGCCAGAGGCGGTCCCACATTTGAGAAGTGATATAGGCAATCCATCCAATGGGACACGTGGCGTACGATCAAGCCATTTCGGCTACCAGGACTTTGAGAGAACAGAGGGTCTCCTCCTTCCACTTCATTTCACAACCCCAAAGCCCTAAATTCCGAAAGGGTCTAGGCTAGAGATGGTCCCACATTTGAGAAGTGATCTAGGTTGTCCATCTAATGGGACACGTGGTGCACGATGAAGCCATTTCGGCTACCGAGACTTCGAGAGAACATAGGGTCTCCTCCTTCCACTCCATTTCAGAATCGCCGAAACGTGAAATGTCGAAAGGGTCCAGGCCAGAGGCGGTTCGACATTTGAGAAGTGATCTAGGCCATCCATCCAATGAAACATGTGGCACATGATCAAGCCATTTCGGCTATCGGGACTTCGAGAGAACAGAGAGTCTCCTCCTTCCACTGCATTTCAGAACCCTGAAGCCCGAAACGTCGAAAGGGTCTAGTCCAGAGGTGGTCACACATTTGAGAAGTGATCTAGGTCGTCCATCCAATGAGACACGTGGTGCACGATCAAGCCATTTTGTCTACCAGGACTTCGAGAGAACAGAGGGTCTCCTCCTTCCACTGCATTTCAGAACCCTGAAGCCCAAAACGTCAAAAGGGTCCAGGCCAAAGGTGGTCCCACATTTGACAACTGATCTAGGCCGTCCATCCAATGGGACACGTGGTGTGAGATCATGCCATTTTGGCTACCGGGACTTCAAGAGAATAGAGGGTCTCCTCCTTCCACTACATTTCAAAATTGTTGAAACGTGAAACCCTGAAAGTGCCTTTGAAGATAGGCACAGGGTCACAACCCATGGTCACTTGGGGTGATAGAAAGAACTGTGCAAAGGGCCAAAGTGTTGGGTTTAGCTGCAGAAAGGATCGTTGCGTTCTCCAGGTACCAGTTCAACTCGGCCTCGATCTTGGTCCCTGCTAAAAGTAAATGAAGGTGGGGGGAGGTAGTTGAAACCTTGGCTCACTCATTAAATTCAAAGCACGAAGGTTCTAGCAGGCAGTCTGCCCGAGATAGTCCTGTATGTTGGTTTTTTTTTTTTTAAAGAAGCCATGTCGAGTCCTCGTCTGACCAGAGGAGTCTGCACACGCTATTTTAGCCTTTAATGTTTCATCTACCCCCCTATAAAGGCCATGCAAATTTAAGATGACGTCTGACGAAGGAGTTCAAGCCAGATTTGACTAAAGAGATGCCATGCCCTAGAAGTTCTAAGACGCCTATGTTGGGTCGATGTTTAGGAGTATATTTACTCAGTTTTTGTATTTTTGTAAGGATCGATAGTAGAGCACAACTCCCTATTATAAAGCTTTAATCCAGCCTCTAGTTCTCTGGTTATAGAAGAACAGTTGAGACTTCTTTCTTAATGGAATCCAACTTCTTTTTTCCTTTTTTCCCTCTGAATCTGAAAGCTCGGGCATGGATGATCCAGTCGGGTATTGCATAGCTATATAATGTAGGTTTGATTATATCAGTTCTGCAATCTTTTTTAGGTTCATTTTGAAGTTTATTCAGCTCTGAGAGGATCTCATATCCGAGACTTTTCCTCTTTTGTGAAGACTGCTGGAAGACCAGATGTCTAGAGAAGACTTTATTTCCCCTCTCTTTACCTCTACTTACTCACCACTATCATTATCACTGGCTTAAGTTAGGTCAAGACCTCATATGTCACTGTTGTTCCAGCCCAGTTTTCTGAGTTATAACAATATGATTCTGAGTTTATTTCCATTTGATCAACCTCTACAAACAAATCGTGACATAAAACTGATGGGTGTCGAGCTCTGCTCCTGCTTCAATCCAGGAGTGACTTCCGAATCTAACAGGTATAAAACGATTGCAATAATCGCATAGTAAGACCCACCATAACATGCGATTTTACTAAATTTGAATGTTATAGGGGTCAATGGCATAAGAGAGAAAAGACGGTTCTCTCTGTGTCGTCTGAGACTCCTCATTGTAAAGGTAATGAGAGTCAAGATTGTTGGACACGCCGACTACACTGAGAGGGGGGGTTGAACAGTGTAGGGAATTTTTCCCCAAAACTCCTTAGTTAACAATCACCATTAAATCATTACTCATTTATATCATTTATAACTAGTTAAATGTCAACACATATCAGCAACATATATCAGAAATATATCATCAACAAGTCATCACCACAAGGAACACAAAGAACACAAGATGTATGTACAATTTTCTTTTTATTATGGACTACAATCCTTGAGGTTTTTCAACAACAAATGAATAGAGAACAA
>ML818319.1:36216-56818 GCA_009831015.1 Picea engelmannii | reverse complement strand
TTACAGGTTGGTGCATGGTTGATGCACTTGTTTATGGTACAAGTTGATGCATGGTTGATGCATGGTTCAGATTTATTGGTACAGGTTTACAATGGTATATCTCACAGTGATAGTGTGACAGTGGTTCCATCATTCTACTTCTAATTGAGGGTGTCAGGACGGGGCAAGGACAGGTGGTTGTAGCCACCTTCCGGTTGTAGCCGGAGAACATAGGGGGTTGTAGCCTCCTTCTGGTTTTAGCTAGAGAATTGGGGAGTTGGAGCTTCCCTCAGGTTGTAGCCTAAGAAACTAGGGGGTTGGAGCCTCCTTCCAGTTGTAGCTGAAAAACAAAGGAAGTTGGTGCTTCCAATGAATGTAATTCTTAAAGACATATAAGAAAAAGCATTCCGTGGTTTTCTCCCGATTTGGATTTCCACGTAAAACACTGGTGTACTGTGTATGTGTATGATTGTTCATTTGTTCATTGCTTATTTACTCTGCAGTTATTGGATAATAATGCTTCATTGATATAACACTTGGATTATATGGTTAAATTGCTCTATTACTGATTGACCCCCCCTCTCAGTAATCCAACACACAGTTCTATCGAAGGAGAGAAAAAATGCAAACTACGGCCATGGCTCCGCGGAAAGCAGCAAAGGCGAATGTCGAAGTCATGGGACAGGGCTCAAATAATGTCACCGATACTTCACCCCGAAGTGTCGAGTCGATCCCTGACTGGTCATTTGTGTCAAATGTACTACAAGCAGAATTGGTAGATTACTCAAATGAATCTGATGACATCGAAAAGGATAATCTACACACCAAGTACAAGATAATCATCCAATCCAGGATGCACAGAGTAGCAACCAGTCCACGGTTGCTTCCGTATTACGACATGATTCGGTGGGCGTTGGACCATGTAGACTTTCCTACAAGGATGATCATGAACAACAAGCGAGTTACTGTCGGGACTTTTAGGCCCGAGCATATACAAACCATGTACAAGCTACCTTTGACGTCTGAATACACATATGGTGCCGAGTTCCTGGAAGAATTCAAAGAGAAAGAGTGCACCCAGTACGACAAAACCATGCTCGGTTTGATTAAAGATTGGGTTTCGCGAGTCGCGAAATTCAGAGAAAATGACCAGGGCGTGTATTCTATCGCTTCTTTGGAGCCATAATATAAATATGTGGCCATGATGACATGTCAGCTATTTGGGAGAGAAGACACCTCACATTTCTACATCGCGTGGGTGCCTCTCATATTTCGGGTTGCAAAAGGTTGCTCGTTTAATTGGGCAAAGATGCTCTCAGGCAGTTTGGCCAACAGGGTCTCAGAGTATCGGGAGCAGAAGGCAAGTGGGAAACCGTCCTTCTTTTTCATGTCAGCATATATCATGGACGCGGTATGTTCCATGACACTGTTCCCTTTGATGAGTTGGGCTTGGAATCCAATCCAAGAAAAAGCCGTGCATGAGTATCATGATAAACTATGGGAGAATAAAGCAGGAAAGTTCACATATGAGATTTTTAACTGGGTGATGGTACCCTTACATATCACCATCTTTGGATACCCACCACCTCGCATCTTGAACAACATTGCAACAGGTCTGAGTGGCATAGCGGATTGGTATGTGGAGGCATAGTTTTCGTATTTCAGAGTTTTTGGGGCTTCTGTTCCCCCTCATGCGTTGCCCTTGTTCATCCCTGATAAGCTGGCTTGTCGAGAGGTCACCTGGCAAACGGTAATTGGAGGGGTGAGCAAAGAACTCAAGGGTTACTCAAAGAAGGCATGGCCTTCTTTTCCCATTCGGCTGAATTCATATTCTTTATTAGATTTCGGGCATGCCAAAGCCGAGGCTGCTGCCCTGGAGGACCTAAGTTTGGTCTCCATCAAAATTAAGAAACATGATCCACAGAGGGTTGTGAGGAACCATTTGGTTCATTGTGGGCTCAAGAGATTCGAACATGAAAATTCTCCCTCGGACGTCGTTTTCCGAGGGGCGAAATCTTATGAAGAAGTGTTATCCCGGATCCAATCATTGGCACCCGAAGACAGATCATCTGTATTAAAGTTCCAGGAACATAGACGAAAATGTATCCCCGCTGTGTTGGGAGGTTCGTTCGTTGCCGAGACAAAACATAAGGATGCTGAAGATTCTGAAGACATAATGTCTAACCTTGGACAACACCAGGAAGGGGAGGAAATGAGCCATCCCGAAGAAAAAGAGAAGACTCCGGATCTGCCAAGCAAACAGAATTCGGAGGCTGAAGAAAAAACTCCAGACCCACCGAGGAAACAGATGCCAGAGACTGAAGGAGAAGCTCCAGGTATGCCAAAGGAACAGAACCCTGTCGAGAATCCAAAAGATTCGGCAAAACAAATAGGAGAGCCCATCACCTCAGGCACACCCTTGCAGTCGGCGCAGGGAAATGTCGACGAAGGGTGGATATTTAATGAAGAACTGAGGCCCATAAGAGCAGAGGAGCTCCCTCCAAATGAATTATTTTTTGATAAAAAGAGGAAGGCGGTAGTGAAAAGAGAGTTCTATCAAGAAGGAGAATCCACTACGAAAAAATATAAAATCATGACCGATGGAAAAAATAAGAAAAGTAACCAACTCGCCACTGAAATCGTGGGAACGCTGGGGGCATATCCTTCGGCAAATCAATTCTCAATTGGGCTTTTGAATAACCAACTAAAAAGGAAAAATCGCCTAATCAAGACCCTCGAGGCTAGATTGGCTACAACCGCAGAGAATGCTAGAGGTCAGGCCAGCATGGAGATAGAACAGGCAAGAGTGGCCGACAAAAATGAAATAGAAGTGCTCAAAGCCAAGATGGAGCAAGCACATCTAGTGATCTGAGATGGTCGGATACAGGCGGGTCAACAGAGGACTATGATCGTAGAGTTGCAGGTTTAGGTAGAGGTTGTTGAAAGCAGGGTGATCGATGTCAAGGGGTTTAAATCCCAAGCAATCGATATTTGGAGAAGGATCTCTTCTACACAACAGAGTTTGCTAGATAAAGTGAGAGTGATTCGAGAGGATTGCCTGTTGATGCATCAGATTTTCGAGAACCTGACTGTCAGAGAAAGGAATGCAGAAGAAACTTAGGTCGCCTTTCAGGAAGTGGTGATAGCTATGAACAACAGAGTTTCGGCAGGTTCTCCCAAGCTCACCATCTCAGAACAAACTAGAGGTAACATTCTGTTGAAGGATTGGGAGCATAACATTACCCTAGGCAAGGAACAGGCCCAAAAAGTAATCCATTCATTAGAAGAAGCCTTCAATGCTATAGATGGTGAGCTGTTGGGTACGGAGAGTGGAGGCGATGCAGAAACCTTAATGCAAATGAATGTAGAACAGATCTCGCTCGATCTGAAAGAGAAGAATGAGAGAGATTCAGCTGATATCTCTCAGATGAATAGGGTGAACATGGCTCAAGTTGACAAGTACTTAATCCAACCCAGCGCACAACTAAGTGCCCTCAACATTGTCGACGCACAAATGAAAGACAAGCTGCAGCAGTTAGCCCGAGAATGTTACTTCATCGAGGCCAGTTGTCAAGCGGAACCTTCGCAGCTTGTATCTCAGTTTGTGGGAAAATGTAGCGCCTGCACCGAATCAGCGAGAAGACGAGCACCTGGCACCATTTGAAAATAGAGTAGGAGAAAGGGAGTGATTGGGCTCCTCTCGGTTGTAACCGAATTTGTGAAACTGTTGAGATTCTAACTAATCTGTAAAGTTGTATAAATATATCAGAGAAAGAAAAAGAAAAGGATGGACCTTTTTTGTGTCGACTGTAATAGAGTTTTTGCATTTGAGAAGTTAATATAAGAAAATATGGAGATTCTCAATTCTGTCAAGACTGTGTTACAAGTTTTTTTTTTTGTATTTCATGTTTCATTTCATTCCATTATTCATAATTGATGTGCATTGTTATACTTTAGTACGACCACTACTATAACGAAAGGATTATGGTTTTCTGTATTTGTTTATTGTCTTTCCTCTGCACCAGCTTTCAGTGGGTGTAAGACCAATCCGCACTTTTAGAATTCTACGTATATTCTTTGCTATGTCAATTATTTTCTTACTAATTTCCTCTTCTGTTTATAGGTGAGTTTCCTCTTTGACAGGAACCTTGCGTTATATGCAGCTAAACGTCTTTCTCTCACCTCACACCTTTATATAAAATATAATACAGTTACGGGAAAGAGCCTTCAATTTGCATTTCTATTTTATTCTGAAAACGTAAAATTCTCTTTATTTCGACCAAATCAAGACAACATTTAATCTCTCTTTAAATCCTTTCCTAAATATTACTGTTCCTCCATGACTATTCCTGCAGCGACACAGCCTAATATCGAACCCGGACTATCGAACCAGACGCATATCGCCTTAAATCTTTTTGACATAATCCTTAAAACTGCTAATAACCAGGACGAACTTGAACATTCATGGGAAGCCATTGAACAAGATATCAATACTCAGGAACAGTTGGAAGCCAGACAATGCCAACGTAGAAATCTTCCCTAATTTCCTTTACCGAAGGTTGAAGTTACCTTCTTACCCATCTTTCACCTTCTTCCGGATGCCTTAACACTGTACTTTTAAGCCTTAAGTACAAACTCGGGAACAACATCTTTCTAGCGCCGTTGTCGGGGAGCGAAGTTACGAAATCTTTTCCCTGAAAAGAACGACATTGACATTTTCTGTTGTTGATAGTGAACAGGAACAGAAAACTTTCTAGGGCTAAATTATCTTTCACTTGGTGACTCCACATTAAATAAACTGGCTAGTAGCCGTAAGAACACTAGAAAAAACCCGGATAGCAAATAGACCTCGCCATTCTCTAATCCGGAAAAAATATTAAAATCAAGAAAATTAATTAAACAAATCCTTTTATCAACTTATTCTACTGATCACCTTAATTTGACACAATCAAATTCATCAGAAACTTTTGAACGATCACTTTCGCTTCCCCCCTCTTTTGATACTTTTTCTTTTCCTGAAGTTTCCTCTCCAGTTTTCCGAGAATCTTCTCCACACACACTCCAATCTTCAGTCCCAAATCTAAACATGGAAGCCACCGGAGGAGGTGGTGGAGGTGCTCCTGGAGGTGGAGGTGGAGGTCAAGGCCATGTCCCTTTTCCCAGAGTATTCTCTAAAGTAGCAGCGAGATACGCTCCCCTGGTTTTACCCGTCCCCCTACATGATCTTCCTGAAAATTACATCAAAAATCTTCCTAAGTTCACTGGGGAGGAGGATCTAACCGCAACTGAGCATATAAATTTCTTTGACCAATTCACAGACGTCTGTGGTATCGAGCACGCAGATGTCTATTTGAGACTCCTTGTCCAGACCTTTGAAGGACAGGTCCGAATTTGGTTTCGGAGCCTACCCGCAGCTTCTATCCTGTCATATGACGCTTTGGAAGATGCTTTCCTTAGACAATGGGGAGAGCGAAAAGATCACTTATATTACCTTACCGAGTTTGGGTCCCTAAAGAAAAAGAACTCAGAAACAGTCATGGAATTTATTCTAATATTTAACAAACTGTATAATAAGATTCCAGCCGTTGTTAAACCCTCCGAACCCTCAGCCAAAGTAACCTTCGCGGGAGCTTTCGAGCCGGATTTCGCACTACTTTTGAGAGAAAGAAGAGGAGCCACCCTAAATAGAATGCAAGACGATGCTGTCGAAATAGAATCTAATATGATGGCTTCAGGAAAATTAAAAGCTAAAGTCGAAACAGTCAACCGCGAGAATAGACGCTATAGGGAACCAGCGGGTCCTTCGGGCTCAAATAGATACACTGATGACAAAGTAGATGATATGGCCCGAGTAATTAAAGAACTTTCCAACAAAATATCTAGGATGGAGTTGGACCAGGTTAAGGCTGATTCTTCTAATAAAAAGGACTTCAGGAGAAACCCAAATCCCCAAAATCAACAGAGACAAATAAAGAACGAAGATCAAAAAATACAAGCTCCACTGAAAAATGAAAATTTTATAGGAGTAAACGATCTCCAAGATTTCGGAGATTCGGAAGATGAGGTCGCAAATTTCGGTGATGATTGTTCGCAGCCATATCTGACTCGTGAAGACTATGAAAAATCTTTGAAAACCCCACAACCGATTTATGAGGATGAAGAAGGTGATCACACTGATCCCTGTGTACCTCAACCAGAAACAGAGATGATCCTGGCTGAGTTTCAACCAAAATACAACTTAAGATCTAAGAGTAATCCCACCTCAACGAATCAACCTACGAAAATCCTTAAAAAAGGTCAAGCTTATGAACCACCTTCGGAGGAGACCTTGTTACCCAGCAACAAAACTAAGGTAGAAAACACTCAAGAGTCTGAAGGGAAAAAAGTTGAAACTCAAACATAAGAGACTGAACCAGTAGATAAAGTTACGTCTTCAACTAAGATCATGAGTGATAAAGCGATCCAAACAAGTAATTCGGAAAGGAAAAATTCAGAAATCTCAACCAAAGAAATGGACAAGGTAAACACATCTTTCAGTTTTGAAAATGAATTAAACAAGATTAAAATACCGATTCCTTTGGTAGAATTAGCAAAAAATCCCACTTATCGGAAGCAAATTGCCAAAGCGATGGGTGTCTACGAGCTAGAAAGTCAGTCTGATGTTATCAACCTGGAAGATGACAGACCTAACATCACCTTTGGTCCTCATTTTGAAGGGTCCAAAGACAACATCGCTCCTTTTTATATCACCCTGAATATACATGATCAGTTGCTACATAATTGTATGTTAGACTCCGGGGCTTCTCATAATGTTATGCCCAAAATTATAATAGAGAAGTTGGGTCTCCAGATCACAAGACCTTATGGAAATCTGTATTCTTTCGATTCTAGGAAGGTTAAATGCATGGGGATGATAAAGGATCTGGTAGTTACCCTAGCGTAGGTCCCTGTTAAAAGTATCCTGATGGATGTGGTTATCGCCGATATCCCTCCTAAGTACGGTATGATGTTGTCTAGGTCATGGGGGGCCAAGTTGGGAGGTTCCCTTCAGTTAGACATGTCTTACGCTACAATCCTTGTGTTCGGGGGTCAATTCACTCGTTTATATAGAGAGACAAGATTAGCGTAGACGGTCAGTGATCCCCAAAACCCACACAACTTCCCCATTTACATCGCAGACCAAGATCTGGGAAACTGCATTTTGTCTTTTGATGATGGATTGGATGGAGGTCCAGAGGAACTCAATATGAAAAAAGAAGAGTTAAGCCCCTTGATAGAAGAGCTGTGCAATACTGGTGTATGGAAAATGTATTTCGATGGCGCTTCGTCTTCTGAAGGAGCTGGTGTTGGGGTACTTTTGGTAGCACCTGAAGGTAAGTTCATTGTTCCTTTCTCCTATCGTTTGCAGTGGGACATAGATTACACCAATAACGTATGCGGGTATGAGGCATTGATATTAGGATTAGAGGTTGCAAAGAAGTTGAATATAAAAAACTTGGAGGTATACGGTGACGCAGAATTGATAGTAAGACAAATAAATCGACAATACCTAGCCAAGCATCCAAGACTAAGAACATACAGAAATTGTTCTTGGGATTTGATGGAAAACTTTTTCTCATCTGTAAAGGTCCATTTTATCCCTCGCGCAGAGAATCTACATGACGACGCATTGGCCAAGGCAACTTCAACCTTTTCTCCTCCCACGACCGTCAAACTGAAGTACCACATTGAAATCAGATACAAACCCTCTATACCAGACAATATCTGACACTGTCAGGTTTTCGAAGATGATGAACAAATCAAGAAATTTCTTACAGCAGTAGGTGAGTTCTCTGAAACTCATCCAGACCAAGAGAATCAAAATGACTCGATGTGGATTATGTAAGAAGGGGAAGATCATGAAACCTTCCAAGAAAAAATAGTGGATCATCGTATGTTGGTCCTTAAAAACAACCAAATCCCGAAAGGCTTAATTCCTTTAGAAAGACTTTTTGATCAGAACGACGCACCTATGAAATCCACTTTGCAGCCCCAACCAGAAGAAGTGGAAGACTACGATATAGGAACTGAGAAAGAATCTAGGATAGTAAAGATATCTAAGTTCCTCCCTCCCAAGGTAAAAGTCCAGTATAGAGACCTACTCAGACAATACAAAGATGTCTTCGCCTGGTCCTATGATGAGCTTAGAACGTATGACACTTCCATAATTGAGCACAAGATACCTTTGAAGCCCGGGGTCAAACTGTTTAGGAAAAAGCTTAGGAAAATTAACCCCATTTTGTTGCCCGTGATTGAAAAGGAATTTAACAAGCTTTTAAATGCTAAAATAATCGTACCTCTGAGGTACTCGGACTGGGTGGCAAATTTGGTCCTGGTCAGAAAAAAGAACGGAGAAATCAGACTGTGTGTGGATTTTCGAAACTTGAATAAGTCTTCTCTAAAGGATAATTATCCGCTCCCCAAAATGGACCACGTCCTAGAAAAGGTAGTCGGAGAAAATTGAATGTCTATGATAGATGGGTTCTCTGGGTATAACCAAATCTCCATGAATGAGAAAGACAGGGAAAAAACTGCTTTCACCACTCCATGGGGTACATTCATGTATGATAAAATGTCGTTTGGGTTGATGAATGCAGGAGCTACATTCCAGCGTGCTACGGACATTGCTTTCGTAGGAGAAAGAGACAAGTTCGTAGTCATCTACCTCGACGATTTGACAGTTTTCTCTAAAACCGATGAAGAACATTTGATCCATCTAAAACAGACTTTCGAAAAATGCCGCAGGTATGGTCTGTCTTTGAACCCAAAGAAATCACATTTTGCTATGCGGGAAGGTAAGCTTCTGGGACATATCATATCTAAATATGGGATCAGGATTGATCCTAAGAGGATTGAAGCAACAAAAACTATAAATATTCCCAGAAACGTAAAAGAAATTCAATCTTTCTTAGGTACAATAATTTTTTTACGAAGGTTTATCCCCAATTTTGCTGAGATTGTCAAATTGATCACAGGAATGTTGAAGAAAGATAGCAGAGTAAATTGGACGACTGAGGCTAAAGCATCGTTCGCGCATATTAAAAAAGTCATCAGTGAGGCACCTGTGTTAGCAAGCCCAGATTACTTGAAAGATTTCCTCATCTTCTTGTTTTCTTCCGAACATACTATCACCGCAGTGCTCCTGCAAAAGGATGACGAAGGATTCGAACGGCCAATCACGTTTTTTAGCAAGAGCCTTAGAGACGCCAAATTAAAGTATGACATAATAAAGAAACAGGCGTACGCAATGGTAAAAGCGCTAAAAGCATTCAGAACCTACGTACTGCATTCAAAAATTATCGCGTACGTGTCAACCAGTGCTATGAAATATATATTGGTACAGCCAGATAGTGACGGAAAATGAGGGCGCTGGCTCGCTAAAATACAAGAATTCGATCTGGAAGTCAAGCCGACTAAATTAATAAAGGGGCAGGGTCTGGCCAAACTCTTGGCTGAGTCAAATCTTAGAGCTCTTGATATTAATTTCCTCCAAGGGGAAGACGAAGACGCACACCTGCACGAGTCGGATGACCAGATAGATCCAAGCAAGGTCGAAGAAAAGTTCATATCGTCAGGCTGGTATAAAGACATAGTTTTCTACTTGTTAAACCTGAGATGTCCAGATGGGCTATCAACAGCCAAATGCAGAACTTTAAAACTTCACGCTGTAAAATATTGCATCGTCGAAAATCAGCTATACTGGAAGGATCCACTCGGGTTCCTACTAGTCTGTTTGGTTGAGTCGGAAACTCCACGAGTTATAGAGGAATTTCACGAAGGAGTCTGTGGAGGAAACCATGCATGGAGAGCCACAACCTACAAGATCTTGAGGGCCAGATATTATTGGACGAAACTATTTTCGGACGTCAATGCCAAAGTACGTGCCTGCAACCCATGTCAAATATTCGCTGGTAAACAAAAGCTCCCGACACTGCCACTCGTTCCAGTCAAAACTGAAGCTCCATTTCAACAATGGGGTCTAGACTTTATAGGGGAAATTAATCCCCATTCTAGTGCTCAGCATAAATGGATCCTAACAGCTACAGATTATTTTACTAAGTGGGTGGAAGCCATTCCAACCAAAAGGGCAACAAATTTGGTGGTAATCAATTTTTTGGAGGACAATATCTTGTCAAGATTCGGGTGTCCCCGAAAAATAGTTACCAATAATGCCCAGGCCTTCAAGTCCATGGCTATGATCAGCTTCTGTCAGAAGTACAATATCGTTCTCGACCATTCCACTACTTATTACCCTCAGGGAAATGGGTTGGTCGAATCATCCAACAAGAGCCTGGTAAACATAATCAAGAAGGTACTGGATGAAAATAAAAGGTCCTGGCATGTGCACTTGAAGTACGCATTGTGGGCAAACTGCATCAACACTAAAAGGTCTATCGTCATTTCACCGTTTCAAATGGTCTATGGCACAAATGTTGTTCTACCTATAAACCTAGCATTACCAGTGATGAAGTTATGGCGGGATCAAAACGAAGAACCCAATCATGTAACCAGGAGAATTAATCAGTTGATCGAGGTTCAATAGCATAGAGTGGAAGTCGATGATAAAATGCAGAAGTACCAAGATGATATGAAATCATTGTTCGACCTCAAGGAAAAAGACAGAGAATTCCTCCCAGGTGACTTAGTATTAATATGGGATGCGAGAAGGGAAGAAGCCGCGAAGCATAGAAAATTTGACCACCTTTGGCATGGACCATTCAGAGTTTCAGCTCCAGAAGGGAAAAATTCCTTTCTTCTGGAAAATATAGATGGAGAATTCCTCATCGCCCCTGTCAACGGGCGATATCTGAAACATTACATGACATAACAGTTCTAAAAAAAATATAAAAAAAATCGTAAATAAATAAATTTCATGTTTTGTACATATGAATATTTGCATTTGAACATTTACATTTTTCTTCGGTTTTTGTTCCTAAAATCTCGACACATTTCTAATAAGATTCGCATTCACTTTTTACAGGATCCCAGCTGTAAACGGAACTAGCAGAAAAAGCAATTTGCAGGTCAGTGTTAGAAATAGAGCGGCATAAAATAGGTGATACCTAAAATAGTTTCGTATTGCGCAAAGAAAGTGAAATAAAAAGGTAAAAAGAAACGTTCTCAAAATATATGTTATGAAAGACTGTTAAGGGAAAATCAAGGTAACATCTTTCAAACTGCAATACAAATTGTTAGACAGCAGAATCATTGCTCGGTTGGGTAATCTCTGTTTTAAAATAAATTGAATGATACACTAAATAAAAAATGGTCAGTCGAAATAAACTATCCCCAAAGTTCTCTACAAGAGTCAGTTTTGAGTTGTTTCGACCCCCATATTTTCAGTCAAAAAATCGCTACCTGGCCCCATGTATGTCTCCGGGTCTAACTTTTCACCAGTCCCCATCCTTTCGTTCCATCACAAAGGGATAAAAGTATTTCGTTTTAAACCTCGAGGGTTTCGAAACAAATCTTGATAGGAAAGCAGGTCTTCACAACTACTTGATCTCCTGCTAAGTGAAGGAAAGTTTAGAGCAATCTTAACTTTCCTAGGTTTTTCAACAGCGTCGTAAGAATCAAAGATTTCTCAAACAGGATGCCCCTTCAAAAAATTAATTTCCTTTTTCCCTCAGAACAAAGGTGTTGTGTAGGTCAAGGGAAGCTTGGTACCAAGTAATTAAAATGAGTTGACAAACCTCTGATGCAAAATATTACACAGATATTAGCCCTGATTCAAACTGATTGTCCCCATCTTCGTGCTCAAAAAGTAAATTATAAGATAGGTGGTGAAAGGAAATTCAGAAATGATTGCCCCCACTTAGTCCAGGAAGACAATGAAAGGAAATTTAGAAATGATTGCCCTCGTCTCAGCATTTAAATGCATAAATATTTTCCGAAGTGGTGAAAGGAAATTCAGAAAACAGGGTCAGACAACTTCATCAGGGTACTGAACAGGCTCGCTGGCAGTGAAGCAATGTCTGAGATATCTGTAAGGTTGTTATACATGAATATCACTCTACTCTGGTAACCAATTCTTTCTAAAAACCTGATCAACACCCCAAATTCAGATGGGACTTCCCGATTTAAAAAATATGTAATCTCATTCTTTTGATGCAAGCTGAGAATCACAAGATCTGTTGAATCTCCTAGGGTCGTTTCGACTGTCCTAAAACCTATCCAAAGTTACTAGTGGGAAAGGGAAAATTGTGAAAGGGACTACATATGTAGTTAGAAAGAGTATCTGATTTTTGAAAAAACTTCTCAAGGTAAAAAATGAAGTCTTTTCCCCTTCAATCCTTTTTTCTTGGAATTTTTCCGCATGTTTGAGCTTTCGAATCCATTTACCCAATATTGGCACGTGGTCTACTATTCTTCCCACCTCACAGGAAGGCATGATCCCTAGTTGGAGCCGCCCTTGTTTTATTTTTACCCTTCACAATTTTAAATCTTTGATACTTGAAATCTAAAGATGGCCTTTTGATTCCCCCCCCCCAAAACTTTGAAAGCTCTGCAACCTTGTCGATTAAGCAACGATGCTTTTTCTACCCTCAAAACAAGTCAACTTTTGTAAGAAAGTTCGCTCTCTTTGTTTTATTTCGGGATCTCGCAAGTCGGATACTCTAATCTTTGAGTTCACATGTTCTGAGTCACGAAGCAGCGAAGTCGTTTTCAATTTTCTCCCCAGGCATTATTTAGGGTAAAATATTTTAACTCATGATTCGACATCATCGGGGTTTCGCGCCTCGGCGTTCGTCAAACCCAAGTTTTAATTTTTACAGCCCCGAGAACCGAGAACACGAGGTAATTTTGTGATAACCCTGGTCAAGGATTAAAGGCAAAAAGCTAACCATGGTTAAATCTGTTATCGGGGTCTTGCCACTCGGCACTATCTTTTTGAAAGATACAACGTCTAAAACCCCGACTCACGAAGTCACGACGTAATTATAAAAAGATTAATTAGTCGCCTAATGTAAATATTTTCTTTCCTTTAATTGAGTCTTAATTATCGCCATCTCGCAGTTTCGCGACTCGACATACAAATCTCTCAGAAACTTGTCTTCGAAGTCCCGAGTCACGATATGGTGAATAAAATGATTATGAAATTAACGATGCTCCAAGTCGTGATTACTGTTAATTAAACCAAAATCGGTCCTCGCAGTCTCACGAGTTGAAGACTCAAAATGTTAAAAGGAAATCCACGATGCAGCGAACAGTGAGAAAATTATTAACGTTGCTAAGTTTTGATATTTTAAAATAAAGCAAGATATGTCCCGTGCATCGAGGCTTGCACGTTTCCTGAGGTAACTATTTGCTCTCCATACTCCGACTGACTCTCAAACCGCCAAAATTTATGACATTAATGGGAAGATAAGGTAAATCTATGTGTAAGATCGGATTTTTACGGCATAAGTTTATTGCTAATTTTGAATTAACAGGCTTGTTCTGAAAGGTACCATTTTTCAAAATGTATGCAAGAAGCTACGTTTCATTACACATTTTTTCATAGCATGCGGAGCTCATCATTTCTGAGTTAACTATTGTCTGCATGTATACACAGTTCTATCGAAGGAGAGCGAAAATGCAAACTGCGGCCATGGCTACACGGAAAGAAGCAAAGGCGAATGTCGAACTCACGGGACAGGGCTCAGATAATGTCGTCGATACTTCACCCCGAAGTGTCGAGTCGATCCCTGACTGGTCATTTGTGTCAAATGTTCTGCAAGCAGAATTGGTAGATTACTCAGATGACTCTGATGACATCAAAAAGGATAATATACACACCAAGTACAAGATAATCATCCAATCCGGGATGCACAGAGTAGCAACCAGGCCATGGTTGCTTCCATATTATGACATGATTCGGTGGGCGTTGGACCATGTAGACTTGCCTACCAGGATGATCACGAACATCCAGCGAGTTACTGTCGGGACTTTTAGGCCTGAGCATATACAAACCATGTACAAGCTACCTTTGACGTCTGAATACACATATGGTGTCGAGTTCCTGGAAGAATTCAAAGAGAAAGAGTGCACCCAGTACGACAAAACCATGCCCGGTTTGATTAAAGATTGGGTTTCGCGCACCGCGAAATTCAGAGAAAATGACCAAGGCGTGTATTCTATCGCTTCTTTGGAGCCACAGTATAAATATGTGGCCATGATGACATGTTGGATATTTGGGAGAGAAGACACCTCGCATTTCTACATCGCATGGGTGCCTCTCATATTTCGGGTTGCAGAAGGTTGCTCGTTTAATTGGGAAAAGATGCTCTCAGACAGTTTGGCCAACAGGGTCTCAGAGTATCGGGAGCAGAAGGCAAGTGGGAAATCGTCCTTGTTTTTCCTTTCAGCATATATCATGGACGCGGTATGTTCCATGAAACCGTTCCCTTCGATGAGTTGGGCTTGGAATCCAGTCCAAGAAAAAGCCATGCATGAGTATCATGATAAACTATGGGAGAATAAAGCAGGAAAGTTCACATATGAGATTTTTAACTGGGTGATGGTACCCTTACATATCACCATCTTTGGATACCCACCACCTCGCATATCGGAAAGCATTGCAACAGGTCTGAGTGGCATAGAGGATTGGTATGTGGAGGCAGAGTTTTCGTATTTCAGACTTTTCGGGGCTTCTGTTCCCCCTCATGCACTGCACTTGTTCATCCCTGATAAGCTGGCATGTCGAGAGGTCGCCTGGAAAACGGTAATTGGAGGGGTGAGCAAAGAACTCAAGGGTTACTCAAAGAAGGTATGGCCTTCTTTTCCCATTCGGCTGAATTCATATTCTTTATTAGATTTCGGGCATGCCAAAGCCGAGGCTGTTGCCTTGGAGGACCTAAGTTTGGTCTCCATCAAAATTAAGAAACATGATCCACAGAGGGTTGTGAGAAACCATTTGGCTCATTGTGGGCTCAAGAGATTCAAACATGAACATTCTCCCTCGGACGACGTTTTCCGAGGGGCGAAATCTTATGAAGAAGTGTTATCCCGGATCCAATCATTAGCACCTGAAGACACAACATCTGTATTAAAGTTCGAGGAACATAGACGAAAATGTCTCCCCGCTGTGTTGGGAGGTTCGGCCACTGCCGAGACAAAACATAAGGATGCTAAAGATTCTGCAGACGTAATGTCTAACCTTGGACAACACCAGGAAGGGGAGCAAACGAGCCATCCCAAAGAAAAAGAGAAGACTCTGGATCTACCAAGCAAACAGAATTCGGAGGCTGAAGAAAAAACTCCAGACCCACCGAGGAAACAGATGCCGGAGNGAAGGAGAAGCTCCAGGTATGCCAAAGGAGCAAAACCCTGTCGAGACTCCAAAAGATTCAGCAAAACAAATAGGAGAGCCCATCACCTCAGTCACACCCTTGCAGTCGATGCAGGGAAATGTCGGTGAAGGGTGGATATTTAATGAAGAACTGAGGCCCATAAGAGTAGAGGAGCTCCCTCCAAATGAATTATTTTTTGATAAAAAGAGGAAGGCGGTAGTGAAAAGAGAGTTCTATAAAGAAGGAGAATCCACTACGAAAAAATATAAAATCATGACAGATGGAAAAAATAAGAAAAGTGACCAACTCGCCACCGAAATCGCGGGAACGCTGGGGGCATATGCTTAGGCAAATCAATTCTCAGTTGGGATTTTTAATAACCAACTAAAAAGGAAAAATCACCTAATCAGGACCCTCGAGGCTAGATTGGCTACAGCCACAGAGAATGCTAGAGGTCAGGCTAGCATGGAGATAGAACAGGCTAGAGTGGTCGACAAAAATGAAATAGAAGTGCTCAAAGCCAAGCTGGAGCAAGCACATATAGTGATTTGAGATGGTCGGATACAGGCAGGTCAACAGAGGACTATGATCGCAGAGCTGCAGGTTCAGGTAGAGGTCGTTGAAAGTAGGGTGATCGATGTCGAGGGGTTTAAATCCCGAGCAATCAATATTCGGAGCAGGATCTCTTCTACACAACAGAGTTTGCTAGATAAAGTGGGAGTGATTCGAGAGGATTGCCTGTTGATGCATCAGATTTCCGAGAACCTGACTGTCAGAGAAAGGAATGCAGAAGAAGCTCGGGTCGCCTTTCAGGAAGCGGTGATAGCTACGAACAACAGAGTTTCGACAGGTTCTCCCAGGCTCACCATCTCAGAACAAACTAGAGGTAACATTCTGTTGAAGGATTGGGAGCATAACATTACCCTAGGCAAGGAACATGCCCAAAAAGTAACCCATTCATTAGAAGAAGCCTTCAATGCTATAGATGGCGAGTTGTTGGGTATGGAGAGTGGAGGCGATGCAGAAACCTTAATGCAAATGAATGTAGAACATATCTCGCTCGATCTGAAAGAGAAGGATGAGAGATATTCAGTCAATATCTCTCATATGAACAGGGTGAACATGGCTCAAGTTGACAAGTACTTAATCCAACCCAGCGCACAACTAAGTGCCCTCGACATCGTCGACGCACAAATGAAAGACAAGCTGCAGCAGTTAGCCCGAGAATGTTACTTCGTCGAAGCCAGCTGTCAAGCAGAACCTTTGCAGCTCGTATCTCAGTTTGTGGAAAAATGTAGCGCCTGCACCGAATCAGTGAGAAGACGAGCACCTGGCACCAATTGAAAATAAAGTAGGAGAAAGGGAGTGATTGCGCTCCTCTCGGTTGTAACTGAATTTTTGAAACCATTGAGATTCTAACTGATATGTAAAGTTGTATAAATATATCAGAGAAAGAAAAATAAAAGGTTAGACCTTTTTTGTGTCGACTGTAATAGAGTTTTTGCATTCGAGAAGTTAATATAAGCAAATCTGGAGATTCTCGATTCCGTCAAGACTGTGTTAAAAGTTTGTTTCCTTGTATTTCATGTTTCATTTCATTCCATTATTCATAATTGATGTGATTTGTTATACTTTAGTACGACCACTACTATAACGAAAGGATTCTGGTTTTCTGTATTTGTTTATTGTCTTTCCTCTGCACTGGCTTTCAGCGGGTGTAAGACCAATCCGCACTTTCAGAATTCTACGTATATTCTTTGCTATGTCAATTATTTTCTTACTAATTTCCTCTTCTGTTTATAGGTTAGTTTCATCTTTGACACGAACCTTGTGTTATATGAAGCTAAACGTCTTTCTCTCACCTCACACCTTTATATAAAATATAATATAGTTACGGGAAAGAGCCTTCAATTTGCATTTCTATTTTATTCCGAAAACGTAAAATTCTCTTTATTTCGACCAAATCAAGACAGCATTTAATCTCTCTTTAAATCCTTTCCTAAATCTTACTGTTCCTCCATGACTGTTTCTGCAACAACATAGCCTAATATCAAACTTGGACTATCGAACCAGACGCATATTGCCTTAAATCTTTTTGACATAATCCTTAAAACTGCTAATAAATGGGACGAACTTGAACGTTCATGGGTAGCCATTGAACAAGATATCAATACTCAGGAACAGTTGGAAGCCAGACAATGCCAACGTAGAAATATTCCCTAATTTCCTTTACCGAAGGTTGACGTTACCTTCTTACCCATCTTTCACCTTCTTTCGGATGCCTTGACACTGTACTTTTAAGCCTTAAGTACAGACTCAGGAACAACAGTGATGATGACCCATTGTCGTCATTACTAGTGTCACAAGTGTCTCATATTTGGTCACAAGTGTCACAAACATCATACTGGCATATTTCCTATGTCATGTCTCTAATTACATCATAAGGACACTTAAGACACCTCTAAAGACTAGTTTAAGAAGGAGAAATCATTTGATGAGGAGTACAAATCATTTTCCATGAAGAAACCCACTTAAAAATTATTTTTGGAAGGCAATGCTACCCTACCCACTGTCAAGGAGTGCCAACGCTCTGTAGCCTTCTTTGGGGGAGTGTTTCAATGCTCTGCGCACCCTTTTGGGGGAGCACTGGCCTATTTGAGAAAATTTTGGGTTGTTGAGGAAAATCAGGGATAAGTCCCCCTCATCTCTGGAGTTGTTTGGGTTTGAATTTGAGGTCAAGGATCGATCTTAGGGAGGATCCACAACTGATGGAGAAAGATCCTCAACCTATCCCAAGAATCTCTAATGTGCTTGGGTCTCTCCAAGATTATATAAGGAGGCCTCCTCATGGTGAAAATCATATATATATTGAGAGATACCAAACTTATGATCTCATGAGTGGTATTGATATAAAGAGACATTGTGAAGCATCAAACTTATGATCTCATAAGGGAGATATCATTGAAGCATCAATATTCTGTGTGTGGATTATTTGAGCAAGGCTCTAGACAAAGAGAGCTTGGTGAAGTTGTTGCACCTACATCTATGGCTATAAGCATTTCACTTTGTTTTAATTAGTACAAATCTATTCTTGGCATGTTTCCTTTAAATTTTGTGTATGTTTCATGAACTTGTTTTTGTTATAGATCCATTATGAATATAATCATGGTAGATTAGGAAGTATGTCTCATTTTTGTTTCTCATTATATTGCAGGACCTTCTGAAGAACTTGGAGATCAAGATCAACCTAGATCGAGCAAGGAAAAACGTCGATAAAAGGTATTCACCCTTCTTCTTCTTTGAATAGTTTAGCTTCATGAAAAGGAATGGCAGTGTCCACAATAGCACTTTTCTATCTTAGTCATAGGGGTCTAGTAACTAAGAGGAAATCCACTTTTCCGTAGAGGGATTCTCCTGTAACAATCTACCGATATGACAATCACATGCATCTACCAATATGTCAACCATGTGTCATATCACTCATGATATGTCTCCATCATGAACCAAGTGCCACAATCATGTATCTTAAAAAAATACCAATTGTTGTGTTGATCAAGTAGTACCAATGATGTAGTATCATCAAGCATATTCCATCTATGAGTGTACCAAACATGTATCAATTATAGATCAATATATGAATCATCAATGATGTAAAACATGATCACCTCATCATCTCACCAACCACATGTCCCAATGTGTAGCCCATCCATATGCTAAATGCATGCATCAATATTTCCAACAAGTAAGATTCCAATACATCATCAAGATATATCACATAACCAAGGTTTCATAACTTCACTGTCATAACCAACATTGTTCTTCAACATAAAATGCATCAATCCATACTCATGGATTAGTGCCATGCACCCAAGATTTTATTTTACATCATCACCTTACATAATCCAATATAGAATCATGAAAACCTGCAACAAATAGTGTCAGAACCTGCAATAAACCATGTCATACCCTGCATCACAGATTTATACCATCACATCAAACTGCAACCCTTGTGCATAGCCCTTTTCCTTAGGCTTCACCACATATACGTGGCCTGGTTTACAACAACGCATGTATGTATGCGACCTATACAAGGTCATCCTGTGTATGTACGTGACTGATACCACTGTCACATGCCTTAGTATATCACACATTTGATCTTCCCTCTAGTCTTTCATTATGTTCTAGCTACTCTGACTTATTTACCCACTTCTGTAGATGTCCCTTCTCCTCAGAACTTGAGATATGAGCATCCATATTTTCAAATATGTCTCCCTTTCTAACTTCATTCCTTCTTCTAGCCATGCTATTTGAATTCCTCATCATGGAATTTCTTCTTGTGTTCCAGCACTCCTAGGATTTGTGGCCAAATCCACTACAAATGTAGCATCTCATGGAATTACAGTGAACAAAAATGTGTCCTACTTGATCACATCTCCAACACCTCATGGTGTTATAAAATCTTCCATTATATCTTCTTTCATAAGATCCACATTCAAAATATTTGTGACCATATTCATTACATGAATAACAATTCCCATGAAAAATACTTTCATACCTTTTCTTTGGTGTCCCAAAGATAGCTTCTTGATGTCTTCCTTGCTTTGTTCTTTTGAATTTTCCTTGCCTTGTGTAGATGGTTTCTTTGCAACATTGTATTCCTTATTTGATGGACTTACCTCACGATTCTTTGAGGTGCTTGCTTCAGCATGTGTAGCTTCTTCTTTGTATCCAAGACCTGATTTATCATATGGTTATCTTTGAATTTCCAAGATCTCATCCAATATTTTTGAGCTATTCAAGAATTTATTTGACTTCTCCACTTTCTTTCTAAGATCATCAATTTCAGCTTCTAACTTATCACATGACTCTTCCTTTTCATTAATTTGATTCTTCAAAAGTTCTTCTACCCTTTTGGCTTCTTCAATTTGGGTCTTGAGATGAATAATAGTTTCAAAACTTTTGCTAATCTCATCATCTACGTTCATATATTCTTTTTCATTCTTTAGTCTTGTGATCTCTTCTTCCTTTTATTCCAATTTAGTCGTAATGCTCTCTTCTTGTTCTTTGAGCATTTCCTTTAACTTCAAGATGTGCCTTTGACTTCTCCTAAGAAACTTCTTAGTGTTGTCCGAAAGATAGTTATAGTGTGTATAAAAATGATCACTTATGTATCTATATAAACCCTCTTCAACTTACTTTTGAAGTTCTAATAGATCTTCTTCTATTCTTTCCATGGGATAACTACCATCAAACTTTACACAAACTATTTCTAGATCATCTTCTTCACTTGAGAAAAATTCAACATCATCACA